>JARFXV010000457.1:0-307500 GCA_031761425.1 Cosmopolites sordidus | reverse complement strand
TATATATGGGCATTCCATACTCTGTTAGTATTATAATTGTAGAAAAATATATTTAAAATGACTAAAAAAAAAAGATTACACAATGAAGAAAATATTTTTAAAAATGGTAAACTGCGAAAAAAAAAAAAATTCAAAAATCGAAAAAAAATATATATAAAAAAAATTAATATAATCCCGCGATCTACTTTGGCTTAAAATTTGTAGAATGGATAGAAGTTTACCACCAAAAATTTTAAAGAAAATTGAAGAGTTCATATAGTTTAAAAAATGAGATTTAAATCTTGAAACTTAAAAACCGCATATTAGAACATTTTAAGATTTTTTTTGTATTTTTTTTCTTGAAAGTACATAAAAAAAACAAAAATTTAAAAAAAGGAAAGTTTGAGTAAAAAAATGGAAAAAGCGTGATTTTTGTGATATATTTTGAACAGGTAATCAAAAAAATCTCAAAATTCACCAGCAAGGGGTTTTCGATGGGTACTAAAAAATATCAAAAATTGAGAATATCAAAAATTAAAATTTTTCAAAGTGTCCGATTTGGCATGGAATGTCCCCCATATATATATATATATATATATATATATATATATATATATATATATATATATATATATATATATATATATATATATATATTATATATACCAGGTGTCCCATTAAGGATGGATCGCGGCCGTATCTTGAAAGCTATTTATACCACAGCTTTGGGGAAAAAAAAATTGTACCAAAAATGATCATAATCATTTTAAAATGATTTTTAAAAATGTTTAGCTCGTCACGCCCTCTTGCGGTCGTTTTAGAAGCTTAAAAATATTTTTGGTGAATTTCTCATGATCATTTTTAATACAATTTTTGCTGTACAAAGCTGTGGGATAAATAGTTTTCAAGATACGGCCGCGATCCATCCTTAATGGGACACCTGGTATGTATATATATATATATATATATATATATATATATATATATATATATATATATATATATATATATATATATATATAGCATTGTTTAGTTGGTTGACCGGGAGGAAGCACCACCCATCCCTTACATTGGAGGGCACATATTTCGTCTGTTGGTGGTTAGACTCATCAGGGTACTGACATATGCTCTCTCGCCAAGAATAGGGAGTCGCTCTCCACAATGAAACAACCCATATTTTCGCCA
This sequence comes from Cosmopolites sordidus, assembly GCA_031761425.1. Lineage (NCBI taxonomy): Eukaryota > Metazoa > Arthropoda > Insecta > Coleoptera > Curculionidae > Cosmopolites > Cosmopolites sordidus. The sequence continues at coordinate 306,336 of JARFXV010000457.1, read as the reverse complement.
ACTTCTCGTCAGATGGCTTATACATCGAGTTTTTTGACTTTTTGATTTTTTGTCTTATTGGACGCAGTCCAAAGAAGTCAAATATATATATATATATATATATATATATATATATATATATATATATATATATATACCTGGATGTCATCCTATACAAAGCTCTTACCTACAGAGAATACTGCATGAACACCCAGCGTTAAGTGGCTGCAAGACAATAAGAACTATAGCTTTGGCCTTGTGTTATTCAGTCGCGGAGTACGCATGGCGGGTGTTGTATAACTGTAGCCGCGCTAAATAAGTGGATATACCATCAACTTGCCCGTGGCCGACTCAAATCGAGAAAGAGTTTCCCGCACACAACAGATAATCTTACCAACATACCACAGCAGGCAAGATAGAAACGCCCATCTTCCAGATTGGTTTATACCAAGGGAGAAACTTCCCACAGGACATACAGAAGAATAGGTGATATGGAGATCCTTGAATAGACTACTCTCCGGAGTTGCAAGGTCCAAAAGTAATATGAACACTTGGGGGTTTCAGACGAATGTGCGATTGTGGACATAAAGGGGCTACTGCTACTGCTCATATTATGCTATGCGAGCTATGCCCAAATACCTGCACCGTCGAGGAGTTCATGAGGGCTACCCCATGAGCTCGGCTCCCGCTTGTTAGTACTGATGTTCTGAGTTGCTTTGTATGTTATATCATATAATTTTCTATTTTATGAGCGCGGGATTACGCAGCTACTGAAGAGATGGAAAAATATCATTGAACAGAACAGCACATACATGATTAAATGTAATTTTTCGTAACACAAAATATTCTCAAAGAATTAGAACGAACTTTTCCATTAACCCAATATCATGAGTTACTTAAAAGAGCTCCAAACTTCCGAAGCAATCCAATATTATAAAAATATATCTCCAGTGACCAAAATATTTGAGAAAGAAATATATTCTTATTTGAGCTGATTAGATAGATTTTCCAGAATCGATAATTAGCTGACTGAAAGCAATTTAGTCAAAAAATTGTGCTGTATAAATCAGAAAAGAAAATTGTGTTAAAATCCAATTAAAAGTTTTTAAAAGGAAAAGTCTTTTTTTTAGGAATCTGCGAAAGAATGTATATTAATGCAAAATCCGGATAAGTGGCTTAAGAAAACACGTTGTTTTCAAATTTATGTGTATATATTATTTTTTTCGTTTTACATTAATTTTAGTCAGAAATTTAAATTGGGTCAATTTTCCTCGCGTTTTAGACCCCCTTCTTTTTATAATTCGTTCTTTCAACATCTGAGAAGATATTTCCGTGCCATTATCTAAATATTTTCGTCTGAAAAATGATTTGAGAAAGATGATTTGGCTTACCACACAAAAAAAATTAAGTGCTTGTCATCTTTGGGAAATGCAGTCGTAGATTTCAAAATAGAAAACCTCTCTGAGGAAACAACAAATTATCTTGTAAAATTACAGAAATATTTCATCTGCATTCACTGTGGTAATAAATGAAAACAAACTGAACTTGCCTTATTTAAAATCAATGTGTGTAGGTAACAAATGTTTAGGACCATGAAAAACACAAGTCAAAACAAAAGTTTAATTCTGTTTTGACACATGCCTTTCTTATCCATATATGTAGGTCCAAAAAAATTCAAAACTTATTTCTGGAATTTTTTATACTAAAAAGTTTGTTTTCTGTATATCTGAAAATCCAAAATATTTATTGAAGATTTCTTTTTAATGTTTTTTTCCGCAAATAAGTTGGGACAATAATAAATAACCCTTTGTATTTTTTATTATTTACCGTTATTTATTTTACCGTTAAATATATATATGCAGAGTTAGAATTCCAATGCAGTCCAAGGGTCCCCCAATGGAAAGGATGGGAAAAGTAAACAAAACAATAAAGAAATAATAATTTAATATATATATATATATATATATATATATATATATATATATATATATATATATATATATATATATATATATATATATATATATATATATATATATATATTATTATTATTATTATTATTATTATTATTATTATTATTATCATTATTCACGTATGGGCCCTAGTGGACCACGCGAAGTACAATTAGAGGCGTTTGTTGTTGTTAGCCTTCCTTTGTGCCCATACTAATTTCATTCTTTCCCTATGAGCTTTTTTCCTTTCGTCAGACCAAGTTGTTCCAGTCTTCCTACATTTTTCACTCTGGCCAACCTTCCACACATTAACCTTGTGTCTGAAACAGGCTCTATCCTGAATTTCACTCTGTGTAATATTTGCTGATCTTAGGTCCTCTTTAATTGCAGCAATCCATTTAATTATTTCTACTTTAGCTCTAATCCTGTTTTCATAAAATTCGACTATTTGTCTAGTTAACCTACTGGGATTCATCCGTTTTATGTGTCCGTAAAACTTAAGTCTTCTTTTTCTCATATCGCTATATATCTGTGTATTGTTTGATTTCTTTGTTTTCTCGAAGTCGGTATGTTGTGCTATTTATTTGTTTGGGGCCTAGGATTTTTCTTATGATTTTTCTTGCTTCTTTTCAATGTCCTCGATGTCCTTCTTTCTATTCAAAATGAGCGTTTCTGCAGCATATAGACATTCTGGCTTAATAACTGTGTTATAATATCTCAGTTTTGTGTTTTTAGATAGGCATTTTTTGTTGTAAATATTTTGTGTAAGTCTCAATGCCGTTTCCATTTTTTGACATCTACCCTTATTGGCCGCTTTTTCCAACCCATTTTCCATGATTATTTCACCCAAATATTTGAATTGAGAGACTCGTCTGATGTTACCATATTTTGTTTTTAGAAATGGCGTTCTTAGTCTGTTGTAGGTCATGTATTGTGTCTTTTCAAAGGAAATTTGAAGTCTTACATTTTCTGCTGTTTCTTTTAGAATTTCAATCTGTTTCTGTGCCGTTAATACACCTTGAGCTAAAATTGCTAGATCATTAGCAAATGCCAGACAATCAATTTTGATGTTGGTTCTCCCCAGTTTAATGGGCTGGTCAATATTCAAGGCCGACTTTTTTTCACGCCACTCCTGTATTACTTTTTCTAGAACACAGTTAAATAAGAGTGGCGAGAGTCCATCCCCTTGTCTCACTCCAGTTTTAATTTCGAAGGGCTCTGAGATCTCAGGTTTGATCTCATCTTTGGTTTTCAGATCTAGTCCTTGTTCTTTCAAGATTCGGAATAAAGATTCGCGGTCAATAGAATCATATGCTTTTTTGAAATCCACAAATGTACAGACGAGATTTTTATTGTACAGTTTTTGATGTCTTAGAATCAACTTCAGATTCAGGATCTGTTCAGGGCAGGATCTGCCCGGTCGAAAACCTGCTTGATATTCACCAATGTTAGGTTCTAACTGTCCCTGTGCTCTGTCTAGTAGACATTGAGATAGAATCTTGTAACAAACTGGGAGAAGAGATGTCCCTCTATAGTTGTTTACATCCGTTCTGTCTCCTTTCTTATGTAGTGTATGGATTAGACCATCTTTCCAATCTTCCGGAATCCGTTTGGTTCGCCAAACTTCTTGTAGAATTTTGGTTATTTCCTTGACTGTACCAGCGTACCAGGACCAGCGAATTTCAAAAGTTCCGCAGTGATTCCATCTTCACCAGAAGCCTTGTCATTTTTAAGCCGCTTGATTTGCCTAATGATTTCATCTTCATTCGGTGGTAATGAATCTGGGTTTGTTTGTTTAGGTTTTAGTGTTGCTAATTTGTTTAAGGGCTCAGGACAGTTTAGTATTTATATATATATATATATATATATATATATATATATATATATATATATATATATATATATATATATATATGTATTTATATATATATATATATATATATATATATATATATATATATATATATATATATATATATATATATATATATAATAATGGAGGGGAATACCGCCCGAGATGTGGAACGGCGTGTTATATGTGGATGGCAGGCATTTGGTAGGCTCAACATAGTGTTTAAGACCAGACTCCCACTTTGCCTGAAAAAAAAAGTCCTCGATCAGTGCGTTTTACCCGTTATGACATACGGAAGTGAAACCTGGACAATCACATCGCAATCATCGGCCATATAGCGAGGCGATGGGACGACAGATGGATCAAGGCAATCCTGGAGTGGATACCGCTTGATCGCAAACGTCCGCGAAGAAGACCGAAAGCACGATGGATTGATGACATCGTTAAGTATATTGGACCCGAGTGGCAGAGGAAAGCCCAGGACCGTGAAAGTTGGAAGCCTGCTGAAGAGGCCTTCATCCTGCAGTGGATCGATACAGGCTGATGATGACTTACGAATAATTATAAAGTTTGTTTTAGTATTATAGAAAAAAGTTGTGAATTACTGCAACTATTTTTAATTTTAATAATATCGCCTAAGTATCGGTCGTACGTATTTAAATTCTTAACAACTTTTATAAAACCTAACCCAACAACATATTTGTATTATTTATTGCTGGAATTTCTTCTGCCAAACAACATCAACACTATTTTACACCAAAGCCTTGTATAATATGTTTTATAAACTCCTATATAAATGTGTGTTTAATTAAGCTGATTTATACCAAATACCATTTGGCATGAGTACGGTAGCATAAATGTTTTATCAAATGTTTAATATTTAGTAAACATTCTGCTTGTTTATTTCTATCGTATACAAAGTCAGAAAGCGTATTCATATGGGGTTGTTCGAAAAGTTCTTTCGGTTTCATACCATGAAACAATAACGTATTTTTATTTCGTACATACTAGTACACAATGAAATTTATCGATTCCTTTCATAGTAAAATGACTTGATATGTAGAAATTGTTTTTGAGTCTTGTTCTGGCAGAATACTGGGCCAACCCACAAATTTCGTGTTGTTTTGCAAAATGTTAGTCTTTAAAACTGTTGACTGTCCGCGATATTATCCTGATTTAGCCCAGTCTGGTTATTGTCTCTTTCAGAAACTCAAAAAATTATCAAAAAGGTGGAAGTCTGAAAAATAGGCAAGATATAATTAAAAAAATATTGTCCCTGAAAGCTCCAACAGACATATTTTTTTGCTTTAAGTTCATTTGGCATTTCATTTCTACTGTAATATGTATTACAACTGTCCAATCTCAGTTGAAGAAGAAAATTTACTGAATTTATAGCATAGCTTTAGAAATGACGTTGTAATAGAATTTTGTTACATATAAAATTTGACATTTTAACAGCTGTTCGGTGGTTTAGTTATGTTCCACCGAAAACCAAGCTTTATCATGGAGACTCAATATTTTATTACTTTGTGTTGCATTTCTATGATATTTAGCACAAGTTAACATTAATAAAATACTTCACCATAGGATTTTCATAAATCTATTGAAAAATTGGAAAAGGATTTTTACATACTTTTTAAGCATTAACAAAATTAAGAATCACGAGTCGGAACTAATTTATTTTTCGTTTTCGAAGTAATACCGACTGCAAATATCAAGCTACTAGTTTAGTGAGGGTTTAGAGTGGTTCATTTAAACATTGCTTTTTAATTACGCTCTTTTCGATTGGTAGTAATGTTACCGGTATCCTGTTTAACAGAAGAATTCGTGATGTTTGATTAAATATAAGGGCTTGTGATGATCTTCAACGTGTTATATTTAGAAATTTTATAGGTGAGGAAAGAAACTTATTTGAACTATACCAACGGTGGCGGTTAATAAATCTTAATTTTTTAAAGAGATGGAAACCAGGATCGGTTCACAGTCTAATCTCTTATATCATTTTTTTACTTTCGAGTTAGCGTCATTTTTTTCGTGTGGTAGGGTAGAGCGGGGCTAGTTGATCATAGGGGCAAGTTGTGTAAAGCAACAAAAATTTAAATGGCGAAAAGAAGGGGTTATGGGAGGGGAATACATAGCGCGACTGTCAATTGCTCTCCGGTACTCCGATAAAATAAACGAACGCATTTTCTTTTTCGGCGTAAAAATATATTACAGGTCATCATAATTTTTCTACTATACTCGTATAAAAACACTTAATAAGGACACTCGTAAGGACTTACGATTTTTTTATAACCTATTTTTTATTTTGTTGCCTCAACTGGGGCTAGTTCATCAAGAAAATAAAATTTTTCTTTAATAAATTAATACCAACAATTAATTTGTGCATGTGATGATTCTATTCACAGTTTACTAATTAAAATTACTTATATTGATAATTGTATTAATGATTATTATTACATTTTAAGATTAAATGTTTTCAATCAAATCCAAAAGAGGACGAGTACGTACGTTTGTCTGGTTTGTTATGAGCAGTTTTCTGAGAGCATACGTGGAGAAAAGTGGATTACGAACCTAACAGAGTAAGAATCAATTAAATCCGATGCATATTCTTAAAGTTATGGGAATTCTTAAAGTTATTCTTAAAGTTATGGGGCCCCGTTCTACCCTAGTAATAAATACTACTAGATGGGTCGACATGGTTACTCAAGTTTATTAAGCCAGCATTTTCTATATATGGAAGATTAAAATAATAAGAAAAGAGATGGTAATTGCCCATATCAGAACTTCCGGTGTCCACCAATACCATAGATGAATCAGAAGCTGGACATACAGTTTAACGTGTACTTCAAACTACGATCTTCAGCTGCATATTAACTCTGGTCAGCAGCACACGTAGGCTCCCAACTTATGATTTGTGTTTGTGTCATTTAATCAACATTTAATCTACTAAACGCGCGTTTCATTAACTACGTTAGCATCATCAGGAGATGATTTAATATATTGAAAATTGACTTATCTTCTGATGATGCTATGTTTCATATCAAAGATTCTAATAGAAGAATTAAGCGTTTAATATGTCAAAAGCCTACCGAGTGGAGAGTTACCAACTTAAGGGGCCTACTTAGACTGATTAGTGAGATGGCTGAAGGGCGGATTCGTTTTCGGAATTTACATTCTTGCCTAGAAAGCATATACAAACATCCGCACCGAGAGCAGGAGTTGAAAGTTGAACTCGCACCGCCTTAGCTGCCATACCGTCAGATCATCGCCTTAGGCATCGTGCCAACGCGGCCGGCCAATAATTGAAGCCTGCAAAGCCAACATAAACTGGATATATTTTCCTTGATAATACTTTCCATAAATTCCCGATACCATATAGATGTATTAAAACAAGCATTGAGTGGGGTTTAATCTGGATGAGATTAGATGTATATTGTAAAAGTAAACGATATTCGTGTGGATTAATTTTGATTCTTCATTTGTTAGTTTTGAGAGAAAATTATAACGACATTATTAATCTATTTTGGATTTTTAAAACAGTTTTTAACGCATAAAGGCCATAAAACTTTATAATTTATGAACCTTTCCAAAACCTTTACTGGATTGTATGCTATTAACGAAGCAAATATCATTAAAATAACGCGAGATACAATTCTTTTATTGGAACCTTCGTTGTAAAACACTAAACTCGCAGAGATGTACCGCTAAATACCAAATCACTTTTTTTAACTTCTCGACGCCCGTTTCGCTAAGCATTATCTCCTGATGATGTTAACATGGTTAGCGAAACGTGCGTCGAGAAGTTTAAAAAAAGTGTTTTGGTGTTTAGTGGTAAATCTCTTCGAGTTTAACGTGAGAAATATAAATATTTCTGTTGATGTTGTTAGGTCCTCAATTACTTTGCGTTTAATTGACAGCAAAACTTATTCGAATCAGATATGTAGCTATTTTAAAGCGCCATCTTTCACCTATAAATCGAGGTATAATACATGAGCCTACTGTGAATATAACCTCTAAAATCAGTGGTAGACTCGAGGTCGTCCCAAAAGCAATATTTGAGGCACTGCCCTCTATTCACCAGAACTCCAACTGAAAAAAAATGATGAGGATGCCCAGGAAATGATTTATATGACTTTGGGAGTCCACTGGTTCCAGTAATTCCAAAGAATCTGTGTGAATTCCTTAAAAAAATATATATTTTAAAATATTACAGAAACTTTTTGTATTTATAGCCATTTTAATATCGAAAAAAAATCAGGTCTGAAGAAGCTACAGTGTTTGCGAAACGCGTCAAACAGTAATAATAAAGAGGAAATTTTGACAAAAGTATTTATCCTACACCACTTTGATTTGTTTCACGTTTAGTCCAAGATTTAAAAATTAAATTACAAACCAATAGACTTTTATTCTCATTAATTTGAAATATTTTCTTTAGGAAGTAATAAATAAAATCAATAAATCATCTGAGAAATTTCCACCAGGGTTGTATTGATAAAATTTGTTGCTTTATTGATATCTTTAATGAAATCAAAGAAACAAAAATGTTGTATTCTGGAGAACAAAAAAAAATGTAACACTGACATATGTATTTTATTGGATTGATTTGGTAATTTTTGTGTACACTATGACAAAATGTTCATTATTGTGCCTATCTGAAACTCTGCAAGGTCTGGGGTGAATTAAATGATATATGATCATAAATTAAGGTAAATTTCGTTTTGACTTCTTCCAAATAATCTCCTCTCACTGCAGAACCATTATTCCAACTTTTTTTTTCGGTCAAAGGAACAGGAAAAGTTACCCGGTGTCATATCTAGTGAATATGATGCTTTTGCCATGGTATTTGTTTGATTTTTAGCGAAAAATCATAAATTATATACCACAAATGTTTTATTTTATTTTGGAAATATGTTCTTCTTTGGTTGATGATGAAGGTCTTAATGAACGAGGTTCATCTTCAACTGCTTCTCTACTATCACTAAAGTTCTTGTACAACTTTCATTCTAAGAATCAAGATTATTCCAAGAGGTATTCCGTAATCTGGTGCTATATATATATATATATATATATATATATATATATATATATATATATATATATATATATATATATATATATATATAGCACCAAATTTGTATAAAATTTGGTTTTAAATATTAGTTTTATCATAAACGTTAATTAACAAGTAAACTCAAAATGGTATTTTAATCTAATTATTTTGTTTTTCTTTGAAAAATTTAATTAAACATTTTGTTTCGAACCGGCTTCAACATACTTAAGTTTATTATGAAATGATTTGAATACTTACACAGGTTCTCTTAAAAGCTTCTTGGTCCTTTTTATTTTTTGTGGCGTTTTTAGTTAGTGCGGAAAAAGCATTAGAATCTGTTGAGTGAGGAGCTCATGAATTATTTACTTATTTGTAGAAACACGAAGAAAAGGATTGTACTTTAGTTTTTATTTCTTGTAATAAAATATAAACATTTGATACATACGATTTTGACTTTTGCTTGCTGATTTAGCCGAGATAAGATAATGCAAATGTAAGGAAAAATTTGAGGCATTTTCTTCAAAGATTTTTCCACATTTTTATGCGCCAAGTTATCAGAAATCTTTTGTGCCCATTTAAAGGTGATTTTCTCTATCCAAGCATAAATGGGAGATAAAAAACAGTCAAGCTGACCGAATTTTTAAAAGAAGTGATTTTTAAAATGGAAACTAATGACTTGTCGAGGAACAAAGATTTTTCGTGCTTAAAGCCATTTGTATTTGGTAATATCGTTTTAATACTTCTGTGTTTGTTTTTATCAAAATTAACTCTCTATATATTTCGGTATTTCAATTCCAGATCATTGAAAAATATGAGTCTTCTGCCAAATGCAATTTTTCCCTGTACGACTTGATTCGCTTTGGCTGTAGTACATAAAGTAAAATATTCATACAGATATTTCCTTTAGGAGTATTTGACTAGTATTAACCCCACTGAACATGGATAGGTTCCAAGTTCGATTACAATACCCCCCAATACCAGGGAGTATTGAAAAATAAAATTCCAGCTCGGGAAAAAAATATATGGAAATAATTCAATGTTGCGAAAACATCCTGTTCCAAATGCATACCAAAAAAATATAAATAAATAATGTCTTACATTTCATTTTGTATCAGACACAAACTGTGTACTAAACTCAAGCAAGACTGTCTTGCTGGACGTGTTTCAAAAATGGTTTTCGGGGTCCAAACGCTGCTCTTATTAGTCGAAATACACCCATATTGAAAAACATATATAGCGCTGTAATATGTGTATGTAAAATGGATAATTCTCCATTCGTAGGCTCCATTGATGAACTGTAGTGATTTATTGTCATGATGTTTACATATAGACAAATATGTTATAGACAAATAGGATATTTAACTGAAGTAGCCGATACTTGATGGAAATTCATTTTAAATAAAAAACCAAGATTAATATCTAAATTTCCACTATATTTAAAACTTATACGTATGACAATTGTTTCGACACACAGTGTCTTTTTCAAATACACACTCCTATATATACACATACACAGTGTGTATTTGAAAAAAACACTGAACAATTGTCATACGTATAAGTTTTAAATATAGTGGAAATTTAGATATTAATCTTGGTACTAGTAATAATACTAGCTTAGTACTAGTAATAATACAGGTAAATGGGAGCCTTAAAAGTTGACACATTTAGCCATGACATTAGTAAAAAACATGTGATACACTTTCTTAATGTCGTTTTCCGAGATCTATTCAATAAAAGATAAAATTTAGATATTAATTTTGGTTTTTTATTTAGATATTTCTCGATAATTATACCTCAAAATACTCTTAGTTAGGCCTACTATGAAGATAGTTCGTTCTATGAATCATTAGATGGCGTGTGTCAAGTTGTTTAGTAAATATATATATATATATATATATATATATATATATATATATATATATATATATATATATATATATATATATATATATATATATATATATATATCAACCAACAAGATCCAGAGAAGCTGCAAATACGCATACAGGAACTGCAAAGGGCAGGCGAACCATTTGGCTTGAAAATAAACCTGAAAAAGTGTCAGGTTATGTTCAATAACTTCGCTCAGGATAGAAGAATTTCAGTTTTAGGAAGGGATTTAGAGATTGTGGACAGCTTTATATATCTTGGGCAGAGGATTTCAATGGAGGGGAATACCGCCCGGGAGGTGGAACGGCGTGTTAAATGTGGCTGGCAGGCATTTGGTAGGCTCAACATAGTGTTTAAGAACAGACTCCTACTTTGCCTGAAAAGAAAAGTCTTCGATCAGTGCGTTCTACCCGTTATGACACACGGAAGTGAAACCTGGACACTCACATCGCAATCAATTCAAAAACTTCGGGTGGCACAGAGGGGAATGGAAAGATGTATGCTTGGCATTACACGACGAGACAGAAAGTCCTGCGCGTGGATCATGGAACAAACAAAAGTCTGTGACATCATTGGAAGAGTAAAACAATTGAAATGGAGATGGGCAGGCCATATAGCGAGGCGATGGGACGACAGATGGACCAAGGCAATCCTGGAGTGGATACCGCTTGATCGCAAACGTCCGCGAAGAAGACCGAAAGCACGATGGATTGATGACATCGTTAAGTATATTGGACCCGAGCGGCAGAGGAAATCCCAGGACCGTGAAAGTTGGAAGCATGCTGAAGAGGCCTTCATTCTGCAGTGGATCGATACGGGCTGATGATGATATATATATATATATATATATATATATATATATATATATATATATATATATATATATATATATATATATATATATATATATATATATATATATAGTACTAGTTATAATACCGTAAATAGGAGCCTTAAAAGTTGACACATTTAGCCATGACATTAGTAAAAAAACAAGTGATATACTTTCTTAATATCGTTTTCCGAGATCTATCCAATAAAAGAAAGTTTATGAAAATCGGCACTGTAATAAAAATTTTAAGGGGGTGGTAAGTCCTTATCCAGGGCACACTCTATATATACATGGTGTTTTCGAGGTTGGGTCATTTATTTTAACTCGTAAAAATAAGCCATTTTACCAAAAATCATTTATACAAAAGTTGCAAACTAAAGAAGTTATTAACAGTTACCTAATTTGAAAACAGATCTGTCCAAAAAAAAGGGCACCCTACTTTTTGATCATAATAAATGTATAAACAATTCATTTCTGTGTCTATGTGTATACAGTCCGAGCAAATGTGCAGATGTATTAAACGAGAGAAACATGTACGAATCTGTTTCACTTTCATTTTCCAATTTATATCAAAGCCCAGGTTCTAAGAGGTGGTAGTTAGCGTTAAATGAAGGGCAGATATTCCCTTTTTGTACTAATAAAATACGGAAAACCCTAAACTGTTCCCTTATCAAATGACCGAAAAAGTTATCTTCTCGATCCTCTTACTTAAGACCATATGAAGTAAATCCCGAATTTATTTCTGGATAGAACCATCATATTTACCCTGCAGACTATTATACGGAAATTTTGTTTCTCAGGTATAAAGTTTTAAGTCCTTAGGTGTCACTAATTATTATTTAATTAACTTTGTTCCTTATCTAACTAATTAATATAAAACACATCCTGTGTCTACTTAATTCTAAGACTAATACTATAAAAATCGCTGATATTACTATTTAGTTTTCAACTTACAATGAGAATTTGGTCCAGACTCCACAACAGCATCTGTTATTTTGCTTCAGTTATCTTTTTCCTAGGAGAGACTACCAGGTATGTAAATACGAAACCGAAATTTTTGGTCGCTAGCTATACATTTTTCCCACCTGTCTGAAAATTTGTGGATGCCACGCCAAAAAAAATATTGCTCTTTTGCTGCTCAGCAAGTGCGTGCCCCATCGATGCAAATATGTAGTAATCGGATGGAGCCAAGTCTGGTGAGTAAAGTGTATATGAAATTATTTCCCAACTAAACGTCTCAATCGTTTCCTTGACCAGTTTTGCTGTGTGTGAAAAACGGGAAAAAAAATCAATTACAATTCAAATATAATATCTGTAACACAAGTCACAAAAAAAAAGAAGGAAAGATAGGAAGAAAAAAAAAGACAATTGGAAAGAAAAGAAGAGGAGAGAAATACACAGTCATCAAGGCAGTAGCAGGTCAGAACTTGATAATGTGGACATGTCCTCCTTTGCAGAATATTGGCAATCGGTTTGGAAAAGATCAGAAGACTATGAAAAAGCGGCACCTTGGATTAAAACAATTGAACAGCACACAACTGCTCTCCCAGAAATGGAGTTTAACGATTTCACGGCGACTGACATTTGCACCGCCGTCAAGAAAACTCATAACTGGAAAGCTCCTGGACCAGATGGACTACATAACTTCTGGATTAAAAATTATTTAAACTTATTTAAACAATTAGTGATTGCTTTTTTATCTTCAATCATGATTCCTTCATCATTGATCACTGATACTGTCTATACTGTTGTTATTCTTCTTACAATTATTTATAGTATTATTTATGATTCTCCAGGCTGTTTTCGATTTATTGTCTGACTCGAAATACAATCCTGCGTTAAACATCTGTTTAACCAATCCAAAGATCCAATTTTTCCTAAAGAATGCTATAATTTAATGTCATATGCTTTTAACAAATCAAGGAATAGTCCCAAAGGAAGTTCATTGTTCTCCAGTGACCCCAGTATTTCATTTGTGAAATCAAATAAACCTGTTTTTGTTGATCTTTTTTCTAGATATCCATGCTGGATGTTGTTAAGTTGATGTGTTGTAATCATGTAATATAAGAAGTGATTACACATAACTTTTTCAAAAATCTAAAAGAAGGGGGAAAGTAGGCTTATTGTACGATAATTTTCAATTTTAAACCTGTCGCCTTTTTTAAAAATTGGAACAACTAAAGTTAACTTCAAATGATCAGGAAATAGCCCATATGTAAAGGAATTATTTATTATAAAGCACATAGGTTTGGCTAAATTTTATCAAAGCCTGCACTATATTTCTTCATTTTCAGCTTTTCTACTTATTTCTCAGCTTTTTTACACTATCAATCAACTCAATCGACTCAAAGTCCACCTGTTTTAACTGTATCGATGACAAATAACTTTGTATTTTTGTGGAAAATGGAACCTGCTCTAAGTCATTGAATAGCGCAGATGATGCATTTACAAAATATGAATCTACTATTTCTCCAGAATCTCCTTCAATTTCCAGTTTGCTATTTCGCTGAGATGTTTTAGATTTATTTTATGATGATTTTATTATGTTTATATAACTATCTTTTTTCATGTCCTTAAGTATTTTATTGTATTATTTCTTTTTTTCATTATAAGGTGCACTGAATTGTTTGTATTCTGTGTTACATCTAAGTCTTTCTTAGACCTTTGATTAATATACTGAATTAAAAAAAAAGTTATATTTATTAATTTCTTTCTTGCAGGGATATAAGTAGTATGAAAGAAATTAGCAGATAATTGTGAACGGTTTTAGATCAAAGCGAGAAGGTAATAAAAATTTAAATAAAACATACGCGGATGTTTGAAAATAAAATGTGAAAATGTCCAAATTTGCTGAAAGTGATACACCTCATTTGAATATGGTAATTTTAATGGTTACCTAGACATATATAAAGTAATAGGGCCCAGTATAATGCATATATATGAGCCAAATCAGGGTGGGTCATTAGCTTTATTTAATGTAATTAGAAACAGTGGTTAATTAAATTACAAACGCCTCTATTTAAAATTCTTGGCTGGGTAGACTGCCTGCTGTTTTAACTTTACCGCTGTGCCATTTGCTCCCCGAAAATATTCTGCTTAATTAAAAATAACACTATTAATTTTCATTGAAAATGTTTTATTTATACAATCATGTGATTCAAGCAGAACAAAATATTTTACTATATACCTTTTTAGCATATTTTTGGTTTTTTCGATTTTAATTCGCTAAAATACCAAAATTTGCCTCAAATCTGTGACCGATCAGTTTTTTTTGCAATTTTTCCATACAAATAGTCGTAAAAATTTGGCGATTTTCAGTATTTTTCAAACTTTTTAATATATCTTCTGAAAGAGTTAAAGCAGTTACACAAAACTGTTCACTCTGACTAGTTGCTGATGCGCCTCTAACCCAAACACTTTACTTTACTTTTTGTTCACTCTGGTACAGTTTTTTCTATAGAATGAGACAGCCTTAGCCGCATTTTGATATTTAATATTGTTTTTAAATAATACTGAAACACATTAGTTTTGAGAAAAAAGCTCGTTAACTCATTTTCACTTATAATTAAAAAGCAACTGTTTTTAAGTGAAAATTAATAGGTTTTTCGATTTTTACTCGTCGAAATTTTTTTTTACTACAGCATTTTTTAAACTTTTCAATCTATCTTCTGAAAGAGTTAAAGCAGTTACACAAAACTGTTCACTCTGACTAGTTGCTGATGCGCCTCTAACCCAAACACTTTACTTTACTTTTTGTTCACTCTGGTACAGTTTTTTCTGTAGAATGAGACGGCCTTAGCCGCATTTTGATATTTAATATTGTTTTTAAATAATACTGAAACACATTAGTTTTGAGAAAAAAGCTCGTTAACTCATTTTCACTTATAATTAAAAAGCAACTGTTTTTAAGTGAAAATTAATAGGTTTTTCGATTTTTACTCGTCGAAATTTTTTTTTACTACAGCATTTTTTAAACTTTTCAATATATCTTCTGAAAAAGTTAAAGCAATTACATCAAAAAGGTCTGATCTGGTACAATTTCTCCTGTAGAATGAGATGGCCTTGGCAGCTTTTTGATATTTAATATTGTTTTTAAATAATACTGAAACACATTAGTTTTGAGAAAAAAGCTCGTTAACTCATTTTCACTTATAATTAAAAAGCAACTGTTTTTAAGTGAAAATTAATAGGTTTTTCGATTTTTACTCGTCGAAATTTTTTTTTACTACAGCATTTTTTAAACTTTTCAATATATCTTCTGAAAAAGTTAAAGCAATTACATCAAAAAGGTCTGATGTGGTACAGTTTCTCCTGTAGAATGAGATGGCCTTGGCAGCTTTTTGATATTTAATATTGTTTTTAAATAATACTGAAACACATTAGTTTTGAGAAAAAAGCTCGTTAACTCATTTTCACTTATAATTAAAAAGCAACTGTTTTTAAGTGAAAATTAATAGGTTTTTCGATTTTTACTCGTCGAAATTTTTTTTTACTACAGCATTTTTTAAACTTTTCAATCTATCTTCTGAAAGAGTTAAAGCAGTTACACAAAACTGTTCACTCTGACTAGTTGCTGATGCGCCTCTAACCCAAACACTTTACTTTACTTTTTGTTCACTCTGGTACAGTTTTTTCTGTAGAATGAGACGGCCTTAGCCGCATTTTGATATTTAATATTGTTTTTAAATAATACTGAAACACATTAGTTTTGAGAAAAAAGCTCGTTAACTCATTTTCACTTATAATTAAAAAGCAACTGTTTTTAAGTGAAAATTAATAGGTTTTTCGATTTTTACTCGTCGAAATTTTTTTTTACTACAGCATTTTTTAAACTTTTCAATATATCTTCTGAAAAAGTTAAAGCAATTACATCAAAAAGGTCTGATGTGGTACAGTTTCTCCTGTAGAATGAGATGGCCTTGGCAGCTTTTTGATATTTAATATTGTTTTTAAATAATACTGAAACACATTAGTTTTGAGAAAAAAGCTCGTTAACTCATTTTCACTTATAATTAAAAAGCAACTGTTTTTAAGTGAAAATTAATAGGTTTTTCGATTTTTACTCGTCGAAATTTTTTTTTACTACAGCATTTTTTAAACTTTTCAATATATCTTCTGAAAAAGTTAAAGCAATTACATCAAAAAGGTCTGATGTGGTACAGTTTCTCCTGTAGAATGAGATGGCCTTGGCAGCTTTTTGATATTTAATATTGTTTTTAAATAATACTGAAACACATTAGTTTTGAGAAAAAAGCTCGTTAACTCATTTTCACTTATAATTAAAAAGCAACTGTTTTTAAGTGAAAATTAATAGGTTTTTCGATTTTTACTCGTCGAAATTTTTTTTTACTACAGCATTTTTTAAACTTTTCAATCTATCTTCTGAAAGAGTTAAAGCAGTTACACAAAACTGTTCACTCTGACTAGTTGCTGATGCGCCTCTAACCCAAACACTTTACTTTACTTTTTGTTCACTCTGGTACAGTTTTTTCTGTAGAATGAGACGGCCTTAGCCGCATTTTGATATTTAATATTGTTTTTAAATAATACTGAAACACATTAGTTTTGAGAAAAAAGCTCGTTAACTCATTTTCACTTATAATTCAAAAGCAACTGTTTTTAAGTGAAAATTAATAGGTTTTTCGATTTTTACTCGTCGAAATTTTTTTTTACTACAGCATTTTTTAAACTTTTCAATATATCTTCTGAAAAAGTTAAAGCAATTACATCAAAAAGGTCTGATGTGGTACAGTTTCTCCTGTAGAATGAGATGGCCTTGGCAGCTTTTTGATATTTAATATTGTTTTTAAATAATACTGAAACACATCAGTTTTGAGAAAAAAGCTCGTTAACTCATTTTCACTTATAATTAAAAAGCAACTGTTTTTAAGTGAAAATTAATAGGTTTTTCGATTTTTACTCGTCGAAATTTTTTTTTACTACAGCATTTTTTAAACTTTTCAATATATCTTCTGAAAAAGTTAAAGCAATTACATCAAAAAGGTCTGATGTGGTACAGTTTCTCCTGTAGAATGAGATGGCCTTGGCAGCTTTTTGATATTTAATATTGTTTTTAAATAATACTGAAACACATTAGTTTTGAGAAAAAAGCTCGTTAACTCATTTTCACTTATAATTAAAAAGCAACTGTTTTTAAGTGAAAATTAATAGGTTTTTCGATTTTTACTCGTCGAAATTTTTTTTTACTACAGCATTTTTTAAACTTTTCAATATATCTTCTGAAAAAGTTAAAGCAATTACATCAAAAAGGTCTGATGTGGTACAGTTTCTCCTGTAGAATGAGATGGCCTTGGCAGCTTTTTGATATTTAATATTGTTTTTAAATAATACTGAAACACATTAGTTTTGAGAAAAAAGCTCGTTAACTCATTTTCACTTATAATTAAAAAGCAACTGTTTTTAAGTGAAAATTAATAGGTTTTTCGATTTTTACTCGTCGAAATTTTTTTTTACTACAGCATTTTTTAAACTTTTCAATCTATCTTCTGAAAGAGTTAAAGCAGTTACACAAAACTGTTCACTCTGACTAGTTGCTGATGCGCCTCTAACCCAAACACTTTACTTTACTTTTTGTTCACTCTGGTACAGTTTTTTCTGTAGAATGAGACGGCCTTAGCCGCATTTTGATATTTAATATTGTTTTTAAATAATACTGAAACACATTAGTTTTGAGAAAAAAGCTCGTTAACTCATTTTCACTTATAATTAAAAAGCAACTGTTTTTAAGTGAAAATTAATAGGTTTTTCGATTTTTACTCGTCGAAATTTTTTTTTACTACAGCATTTTTTAAACTTTTCAATATATCTTCTGAAAAAGTTAAAGCAATTACATCAAAAAGGTCTGATGTGGTACAGTTTCTCCTGTAGAATGAGATGGCCTTGGCAGCTTTTTGATATTTAATATTGTTTTTAAATAATACTGAAACACATTAGTTTTGAGAAAAAAGCTCGTTAACTCATTTTCACTTATAATTAAAAAGCAACTGTTTTTAAGTGAAAATTAATAGGTTTTTCGATTTTTACTCGTCGAAATTTTTTTTTACTACAGCATTTTTTAAACTTTTCAATATATCTTCTGAAAAAGTTAAAGCAATTACATCAAAAAGGTCTGATGTGGTACAGTTTCTCCTGTAGAATGAGATGGCCTTGGCAGCTTTTTGATATTTAATATTGTTTTTAAATAATACTGAAACACATTAGTTTTGAGAAAAAAGCTCGTTAACTCATTTTCACTTATAATTAAAAAGCAACTGTTTTTAAGTGAAAATTAATAGGTTTTTCGATTTTTACTCGTCGAAATTTTTTTTTACTACAGCATTTTTTAAACTTTTCAATATATCTTCTGAAAAAGTTAAAGCAATTACATCAAAAAGGTCTGATGTGGTACAGTTTCTCCTGTAGAATGAGATGGCCTTGGCAGCTTTTTGATATTTAATATTGTTTTTAAATAATACTGAAACACATTAGTTTTGAGAAAAAAGCTCGTTAACTCATTTTCACTTATAATTAAAAAGCAACTGTTTTTAAGTGAAAATTAATAGGTTTTTCGATTTTTACTCGTCGAAATTTTTTTTTACTACAGCATTTTTTAAACTTTTCAATATATCTTCTGAAAAAGTTAAAGCAATTACATCAAAAAGGTCTGATGTGGTACAGTTTCTCCTGTAGAATGAGATGGCCTTGGCAGCTTTTTGATATTTAATATTGTTTTTAAATAATACTGAAACACATTAGTTTTGAGAAAAAAGCTCGTTAACTCATTTTCACTTATAATTAAAAAGCAACTGTTTTTAAGTGAAAATTAATAGGTTTTTCGATTTTTACTGGTCGAAATTTTTTTTTACTACAGCATTTTTTAAACTTTTCAATATATCTTCTGAAAAAGTTAAAGCAATTACATCAAAAAGGTCTGATCTGGTACAGTTTTTCCTGTAGAATGAGATGGCCTTGGCAGGTTTTTGATATTTAATATTGTTTTTAAATAATACTGAAACACATTTTGCTCCAAATCCAATATACATCCAGTAGTGAAATTTTGCGATTTTCGACATTTTTTATACTATTCTATGTGGGTATATTCCGAATACGTTAAATCAGTTACCCAAAAACATACAGTTTTTTTCTGAGGAAATCAGTCGATCTTAGTCACGTAAACTACATAAGTCAGATTGTAGTCTAAAGAAAACATTTATTTTGATTAAAATGTTTGTTAAAAAAACGATGTCCTTCATAGACACACGATATTTAATCTCAAGAAAATGTTTGCGATATCCCTTTTAATTCAATTTTGAAAAAAGACAACCCTGAGGTCTTTCATTTATAAATATGTTGTTTTTGTTTACAATTTTAAAGCATTCTTGTAATTGAGATATAGAATTTTCGATGCAATTCTCGCATAATTAATTATTGAGTATTTATTCAATCGGTTTAGATTTTATTCCTGTCATGGTTTATTACTGAAATTCCTTCCGTAAACGCAAAACCAAAATTACCATTTAAACGTTCCATAGCGTTTATTTCAAGCTTCATATACATCAAAATGTGGCATTCAACCAATTAAGTGATACTGAAAACAGAACCAATTGTAGGCATATAAACTTTTGTTTTACGTTAATCGTTTATGTTTCTGGTTTGAACTGATGTGGGAGTTTCAAGTAGCCAGGTTTTGAATCGTGTCAGGTAAACCATGCATTAAGAGCATTAAAAGTGTAATAGATAATTATTGGACACTTTTGGTTTAGTTTAGTTGTAACAACACTTAATAAAACAACAATACAACATACTACATGTACACAACATGTCTGTATAGATTACTGAATAAACATATATCATTGTACAGGGGTGTAAGGGAAAATAATTTTGTAAATTCCGCGGAAAAGTTGTCATAGCTTTTTAAAAAATTTTGTGTTTGGCAACGTCGTATCGACATGTTTATTTCGATCGAGCGGAATTCGGTTTAAGAAAAAATCGAAAAATAGAGAATTAAAAATGTTAATTCTTATTATAGATATATTTTTTATATAAGGATAATTATAAGGAGCTTTCTTTATTGATGATGGAATGAAGAATAGTTGGTTAAATTTACGAAACTTATTTCTTATTATCTAGTATTGCGATAAATATTTCGTTAGGCATGTCAACATATCAAGAGATTTTAAGTTAAATTTTCACTTTTCAAAATATCAATATAAAAGAAATTCAGTATATAAATATTTTTTTGTTGATTTAATATCTCTGTCTACAGAATAATTTAAATCATAAAAGGTATCTTATTTATTATAAGAGCTTGTAAAAGGAATATTTAGATTTTATATTTCGAAAAGAAGTTATATCGAAAGACGAGAAGTTTGTAAAGAACACAAAGCTGAAGCCTATATAGTCGAATTTGAAGTAAAACAAAAAAAAAATATCAACTCTGTTCGTTTTATTTTTCTGTGGTAGTTAATAAAAATAAATTTATTAACATCAAGTACTATAAAAGAAAATAATTTGATTCAATACGACGTACCTCACGCAAACTTCTCTGCAAATACCTATCCGAAGAAAACTTTATTTTCTGAACTTCTTCTCTGAATTAAAAGCAGGAAATTGGAGAAACTTTCCAAAAGATATTTACCGAAAAAGGATATATTAAACCTAAAATAAAAAAAAACCTGCGAGTAAGCGCACAGATATAGTTTTGAAGAAGCTAAAGTTCAATTATTACAAGAAGTAAAGCCGAACAGCCATAAGCCCAGGATATCGCAAAATGTGTGCGAATTCAGCATGGATATAGATTACCGAATAAACATGTCATTATACAGGGTATAAAGTACAGTCCTAACGATTATTTACGTTATTTTGAACAAAAACCTTTTTTACAAAAACACAATTTCAAATACAAAATTTCTAAAATTAGTGGTGCCCATCCTTTTAGATTTTATCTTTAAAAAATAGCTTGTTTTTCTTCTAGTGGTATACAACTATGATTAAAAAGTAAGATTACTGTTTTCACAGTTTGAAAGTTTTTTAATTAAATTTTGCATCAAAATTAAATTTCTATAGGCGATGCATGAAGAATGTTAAACAAATGTTACAGCCATGAAGGTAGATCAAAATAAAGTAGTACATGGACTTTAGTGATGGTAGAGAAACAGTTGAAGATGAACCTTGCTCAGGAAGACCTTCCATGTCAACCAATGAAACAGACATTACCAAAACCAAGGATATTATACTAAGTAGTCACCAGTATAATAAAGCAGTATCGCACACCGTAATAATTAATTGTCATTTTTTCGCTACTAATCAAGCAAATGTCATTCAACAACCACCATATCCACCAGATCTGGCACCGTGTGATTTTTATTGTTTCCTTGACTGAAGAAACTACTTCGTGGATACCATGTTGAATCCATAAAGCAGTGGCGGATCGTGAGGCAGGGCGTTGGGGCGCCGCCCCTCCAGAATGTATCACAGTAAACAATTTTGCAGAGCAAAAAAACATATTTTATTGGAAAAAAGCAAAAAATCTTCAGCAGTACTACCTTCTTCTACGCGCTCTCACTTCCTTCCACGAGTCGCCACTGTCATAAAGGCCATCAAGAGCGTTCGTTGGCCCCTTTGAAGGAAATGAGACAGAGGATTACTTTGAAAATAAATAAATGCTTAGCGTTATATTTAAAAAGCCTCATTAATTTTTGGCCATAGTTGTATATTCACAACAAAATGACGCAATTTATATAACATATTAAAAAAAGCTTAAAAAAAGTTACCATACTAAACTTATTGGAATAAATTTATACAACGATTATTAATCATTGTATAAACTAAAATTCTCAATTGTGAATTATTAATATGTTTTTTTTCTCCCCAAACAATACGCTTATCAAATATTCAGATTTCTTTTCGGATATATATTTTAATTTAAATTTTATTATCGCTATTAATGCATATATAAAACCGAACAATACGTTTAAAATATACTGATTATGGTTACGAAAATGGCAGAAAATAATATGGAATAAAGAGAAATAGTTTTTTTAAGAAAAAATTAATCAAAGCAAGAGCAAACTCGTGTTTGATTAAAAATTAAATATTTGGGTGTATATACGAGGTGTAATAAAAGTTAGCGTTTTCGAGGTACTTAGTTATTTACTCTTTACTCAGTAATGTGGATTAATACGGTATCTTTCCCTCTACGAGCGGCGCCAGTCGCTTTGAAGCCTTTTTTTAGATATTGCCTTAAAATTCCCTAATTTCGTGACTTATTTCATTAATTTCAATGTTTCTGCTAAAAACAGTGAACGAAATATTTCTCAGTGGAATCATTTTAATGCTGAAGGAATGAATAAACTTGTGAAGTTTAATAGAACAGAGTGAATACTGTAGTATTTTGTTTCTGGCTGTAAGACTTATTTTCTGATGTTAAATCTGGCGAAGAAATGCTTAGTTTTATATTAATTTTATGTTTTAATTCGCTTAACATGAGATAGAAAATACAAAAAACTGGTTAGATATTAAATCGGCTTTGGAAAATGTTAAAATTTTTCGAACACTGACATGTTTAATGTTTTATGTGAAACAGGTAACTGTTTTTGTGTAAATTACAAGTTAAACCATTTCCTACCCATATATTTTATACAAACAATTTAACAGCCCTTATCCCAAAACATAATGGACATATCCCATTGAATAATAAAGTGTTTTATTTCCGATCTAAATGCGGCTCTGTACCCACAATTTACCTGTTTGAACTAATTCAGCTGAGACAACTGCAAATCCCAGCAGACAGGATTTTCTATTGCAACGGATATTTAAGCTAAAGCTTCCCTAGTCGTGAACATAAAATACACATGAAGAATTTCGTCGTGTTCCGGTGTTTCTTAAAAAAATTGATTCATACGTATTAATTTAAACACAAATATGAAATTGAAAAGTTATTGAATAATAAATGTGGAGTATTATTTTAATAAATTAATAAGTCCATACTTTTTGAAGATGGTAATAATATAATATAGGGCAACAACAATAACAGTAACGATTTGTACGATAGTTTTTGCTATATTTTTACAGAAAAATTATCAACTTCATTGAAACAGACTACTTCGTAAATTATGACTGATATCTTATTTTGTAAACCCATGGCATTCATTTTATTCGATGAAGCATCTTGAGTATAAACCGATCATTTTGGGGGTTAAAAATATCTCACAAAATAAATAATTTTTCATCGAAAAACATGATGTTCTCCATATATTTCAAATCGTGCTAACGTCGAAGTTCTTTCGAGCTTTTAAAACGCTTTTTTTTCCTTTACGCCTCGATAATATCCATGCGTTTTTGGTTTTTTTTTTATGGAAGCAGTTTGAAATCTTTTACAACATTTATCACTCTATATAATTTATTTTGATAACTGTCTGTAATATATATATATATATATATATATATATATATATATATATATATATATATATATATATACAGGGTGTTAGGTATGCGGCAAAAATGCAAGGGGTTATTCCTTGTCCTATGATGATTTTTCGAAAACCCCTTTGTTTCGAAGATACAGATACCTGATCCATATGCAGGTCTTTCTGTCCTGCTTTGTAATGCCAAACATACACCTTTCCATTCCCCTCTGTGCAACCCGATGATTTTGAACTGATTGTGATGTGAGTGTCCATGTTTCACATCCATATGTGAAAACAGGCAGCACGCACTGATTAAAAACCTTTCTCTTCAGACAAAGTGGGAGTTTGCTCTTAAATACTATATTGAGCCGGCCAAATGCCTGCCAGCCACACTTAACCCGCCGTTCCATCTCCCGGGCGGTATCACCCTCCATGGAAATCCTTTGCCCAAGATATATGTAGTGGTCCACAACCTCAGACGGAACAGGCGATATTGAGTCACCTTGCCGTACACCACGTTCTACGTTGATTTTAACTTCAAAGTCATCCATGTGAAGTGTAGCTGTAGTTTCCTCATACATGGATGTCAGTATGTTCACATAGGCTCTGTTTGTCCCTTGGTTAAGCAATGCATCCATTATGGCCTGCGTTGATACTGAATCAAATGTCTTTTCATAGTCAATGAAAGCCAAGCATAGTAGCATGGTGTATTCATTGTGCCTTTCTATGGTCTGTTGGACAACCTGGATATGGTCCATTGTATTGGTTTGGTTGTGCGTCATTCAGTGTTCTTAATATTCTTTTAGATATTATCTTGGTGAAAACTTTGTACATAACTGATAGGAGGCTTATTGGGCGGTAGTTTTTTAAATCTTCCTGTGCTCCTTTCTTATGAAGAAGAATCACTTTGATTTGATATTTTTTGATCTTTGAGGCATTTGGAATACAATTTTGCCAGTATTTTATGTATAGTTCGACCACAAGCCTTCAACATTTCAACCGTTATATTGTTCTTTCCTGGAGTCTTTCCATTCTTCATCGCTTCTATGGCATTTGTCACTTTTTCCAACAGCATATCTGGCATTTACTCTTCCGTGGGCATTGCTGTCTTTATCTGGTACTGATTTTCATATAACTATATATTTTTTAATTTATTACTGGGTAATACCCATTTTTAGAATCCATACAAATCACAATACAATGTAAACCCTAGACATACATACTAAAAGTATGAAAAAAAAAGAAGAAAAAGAATATACTAGAACTAACAATACTTATATTAAGCATAAACGTCTTAAGATAAATTTAATTAAGTAGTTTTTAAATACCAAACCACACTTATATCCATTAGAGATAATCCTATTATAAACTATCCTATCCATTAGAGGCAAACAAAATGAGAATAGTATGGAACTTCTTGTTGTTCTCGGTGGAACCTCTCTTGTATAACACAAAAATGTCAGAGACAGAGTTTCCAGTTCCAGCACACCTGCCACTTCACCAATGAACCGTACACTCGTGGGGGATCCAACCTGTGTGAAATGAACCTGAGGAATCTGTTCTGGATCACCTCCAGGACAGAACTCAATTATAATATTCAATTATATTCAATAGCCTGAAGCTAGAAAAATTCTCAAAGTCTTTTGCATTCCTTCAACTATTATAATCTTTGGTGTGAAACTTGAGGTCAAAGATGAATTCAGTTTTTTTGTCCAATGTTGTGACTAAAATATGTTGTTAATATTTTGGCAATTTTCGATGCAAAACGAAAATTGAAAAGAATTTCTTAAAAACATAAATAAAATAAAACTTCCATATACATTTCTAACGAATCAAGTCATAGCTTCCATAATAATAGAGATAGTTTAAACTTTGCTGTAGATAGATGAATTAATTGTCATCAAAACAAAGATAGTTATAATTAAAAAATAAAACTGATTAGGGAGAAACAAGAACCAAAATAAATGATTATAATAAGAATATTGTCGATAAGAATAGTGTATATATTGAAATTATTGAAAAATTCTTCAATAAATTCATAAACAATTTCCTCTTAATACTGTTTCATGTCCAATTAATACGAAAACTAGATAAGAGTTTCTTAAACTGGCAAAAAAGTTCAAAAACAAAATCAGTTAAACTCGAACATATACCAAATCCAACCAAAACTTCAAGATATGATTCAATCTAGATT
This sequence comes from Cosmopolites sordidus, assembly GCA_031761425.1. Lineage (NCBI taxonomy): Eukaryota > Metazoa > Arthropoda > Insecta > Coleoptera > Curculionidae > Cosmopolites > Cosmopolites sordidus. Next base: position 280,174 of record JARFXV010000457.1, on the reverse strand, counting down.
GAATCACGTCCTAATTTCAATCTAGATTCAATCATCTCCTGATGATGCTAACATGGTTAGCGAAACGCGCGTCGAATAAAACGTTAAATATATTGGTAAATCTCTTCGATTTTAGTGTTTTACACCGAAGTTTCCAATAGAATTAGCTTGTTTTTAATTACACGGCGCGCGTTTCGCTAACCATTCTAACATCAGCACGAAATTATTCTATCTAAATTGATTTCAATTTAATTGATTAGATTAAGTTTCGATTTGAAAATATTTTTGAGTTGGGTTTTATTGTGTTAGTTGATTGTAAAACATTGCGGATTGATAGAATGCAGGAAATTCTATCAGTTATCTAACACATTAGTTTACACAGTTTACGTATTCGGTCTGAAAGGATTCTAACTGAACGGAGAGGAAAATATTTGCCGGAAAATATAAATTCCCACCTACATTCCAATTTCATTAAAATTCGAAAAACCGAGGGAAAATAATCAAAAGTTGTCAGAGAACGTTTCTGAATCGAAATTAAATATTGGATCGTTCGGAATATAATTTCTTTCCTTTTTTTTCCGTGAAAATGGAAAATGATCCTTCCCGGATTTCTTTTTTAATCAGTCTTTATTCCACAATCACACAATTATAATATTTTTGTTGTTGTCAACAATATGAATAAAGTCATCTATAGCATCTTCACTTAATTCTGTAAGTTGTACTTTGAGGATATTATAAAACAAGGTCCTGCAAAAATTAGTGAGGTACTCTTAAATCTACTATATATGTACCACCTACGAAGCGAGTGAATAATGTAATGATATTGGTGGCCGGGCGTGTGATTTGACCATACTGTTAGTTGCCCCTTTGGAGAGGACGCAAGCCAACATCTGGTTCGTCTTTAGTACGAGTTTGATCTCTCTAGAGTCACTTGGTGCAGTGTAACAATTCTTAATAACATTAAATAACATTAAACGGAGTATCCCACTGGCTAATAGGATGCTACTACCGACTTCTCCCTCAATTAATATCTAAAAACACATCGATATATGCATAAAAACCATCTTAATGAAAATACGTGGAAATTGACCGCCTAAGATAGATAAGACACGTCCTAAAAAGGGAAAAAACAATCCCGTGAGACATACAATGTTCAGCCAATAGGATCAATAAAAGAGGGAGACAGAAAATATTATTCCTGGATAAAACGGAAGACGACTTAAATCAGATACGAATTAGGATATGGCGAAGATGAACATTAGGTAGGGAAGAATGGAGGAATATTATTGAGGAGATCAAGACCCACCAAAGAACCGTACCTAAAAAAATATTGTGATAGACATTGACCGAACTTCACCAAGAACTATTACTGTAACTACAGCTATGTTGCAGTATGACTCAGTTCTTTCTCGGTCTCTTAAGAGCCGTCATATATCCTGAGGCATGACATACATAATCTAGCCTCCAAGATCACCTGAACTGGCAGCCCCTGATTTCCTCCTGTGGGATTATCTAGGCGAGTAAACCAAGAACAATTGAACAGTTTTGTTTTTCTATTTCACCTGATTTTCTTGACCTTTTAAATCTTCATTGGTTTGATTCGCTTCAAAGTTATTTTACTGCTGAGCTGTTACTCACTGTTTATATCCTTATTTTTTCGATATAAATGAATAATAGCTTCAAAAAACAAAAAAAGGTCAAGTGATTTTTAAATGAAATATACTTTTATTTTCTCTGGTAAAAGATCTGCTAATCCAAATCCAATGGCGACCCATTGTCATATATAAATTTCACTTGCTTTTCCATGTTATGTAAAAGTTTAAAAACAATCCCATTACATTCCAGTACTTGAGCCGACAAAGTTTTCGACCTTCAAGTTATTTTTCTTTCCTTTTTACACCTATTAAATATGTACCAATTATGCTTGAAAGCAAAGAAAAATATTGAATATAATATTTTAACTACAAACAAAACTAAGTTATGTGGATGTTATTTTCCGACGGAGTGGTGGAATCAAAATAAACAATGCTTAAATGGGATACAAGATTTTCCTTTTAATATTCATTATTTCAACACAGAGATAAAGGAATTTTTGATGCGTAGGTTACGTTAAGAATTCCTTTGAGTTTTATACAGAGGACGATATTTTTCCTGTAAATCGCCACATCGCCTACAAAAAAATGATTTAACGTACGTCACGTAGATTCTGCATCTGATATCTTGACATTTTGTGACCCTTCACCAATAAATTCGGCCATTTTTTATGTTTAGTTTTGTTTATAGAGCAATCTGTTACCTAAATCCAATATAACTGCTTTTCAAGGCAATGCGTAGGGCTCTGGAAAAGATTTAAGTGCCTTCAGCTAAATCTGATTTAATTAAACTATAAAATTAGTCAAAGCACCAGTATTAACCACCGTTTCTAAGATTTAATCGTTTTTATAAAACATTTAAAGTTTCTTTTTTGAAGTTTTAGGCTTAAAACGGATAAAGGGGTGGAATAACCAATTTTAAACGTGGGATGTAGCAAAAAATATCAGAAAAAGTTCTTAGAAATTCGATGGCCCTATAAATTCTTGGATTAAAATTAATTAAAAAAAAAATATTAAACTGGATAAATATGGAATAACAACAATAATCAAATAATATTATAAGTTAAAAATAAGAAAAGTTTCAGGAGAGCAATAGGAATAAATTTTGGCAAAAAGATTAAAAGAGGATGTACAGGGTGTTCTTTTAATGCGTTCGAACTTAATATATAATTCATATAAAAACATAACCAATTACTGAAGCAAAAATGAGGGGAGAAGGTATAAAGATGTTGAACGGCCACATGTTAATTTATTGTGGTGTAAAGATGACAGAAAGACTAAAGAAGGTGTAGAACTGATAATTCATACAGAATGGAGGCAAAAGATAGTGAACTGGGAATATATAAGCTCTAGAATACTAAAGGTAGAAATACAAGCAAATAAGCTGGAGAAAATATATTTCATTTATATTTTTTTCCCTTTATTTGGGTTTTTCGTCACTATCTAAAACTAAAAAAATATCTGATCTTATGTAAAGAAAGAAACACTGGGTAAAAACAAAAACCAAACTTCGCAGGGAATTTTATAAACCACATTTTTGGTATTTTGTTGTATATTGTTGTTTGGTTTAGTCTTTGTTAATAGAGATCTCTATTAACAAAAAATACTCTTAGATCTGTATTGCTATGCCTTCGGTAGATTTAAATTCAATATGGTTCCCAATTCTAAAGGATACAATTAAACACATTTAAATATTTGAATACACAATCAGTACAATAAACAATCACACAGTAAACATTTCCTATATATATTTTTGGCAGTATGTCACTGTCATGAAAATCTATTGTTGTCAATGTAAGTATCATTGACATATACAAAAAAATATATTTACTTTCACTCGTTAGTTTATATATTACAAATTAATATAATTTATTTTTTAGTTTAGTTTTGAAAACGGGGGGAGAGTACCCTCCGAAAAGTTAACGTTAAAAGTTTGTAAAATTTTTTATAATATTTTTATATCTTAAAAATTTTGTTCGTTAGGCAAATTTATTACAAAAAAGAATCACTGAGAACGTTTCTCTTTCCGTCACCGTTTGGTTTTTTGTTTTTACCCAGTGATTCTTTCTTTAAATAAGAACAGGTATTTTTGATATTTTTTGAGTTTTAGATAGTGGTGAAAAACCCAAATAAAGGGAAAAAAATAAATAAACTGAAGTAAAACAAAAATAATGGTGGTATCGAGAAAACACAAGAACAAAGGAATTAGATTAAAGAAAACACAGACCCGGAACAAGTTAATCAATTTAAATATTTAGCTATAGCGGAAAATGGAAAGATAGAAGATGGAAAAAGAGAAAGAGAAATAGAAATAGAAGAAAGATTAAAAGCCAACACCAGATTATATTATTCGTTAATTAAGAAAGTATTTAACAAAAGAGAAATGAAAACAGAGACTAAGATTAGAGTACATCATGCTGGCAATGGCCGGTAAACGAGTATAGATCATGATGATGATGAAAAAAACAACCAATTTCGGACCAATGTCCACCAGGGCTACTTCGGACAAAACACATTTTAGCAATATATTCTCCGACCACTTTTTCAAACAATTGGGGTATTATTATTCGAGTTATGTTGGCTTTCAAGACGCCAATAATTTGACAGCGACCATGATGATTTGACAGCGACCCCTATCAAAACCGATACCATACCCCGATAGTTGCTGAAGTCAGCTCTATCTCCATTTTTAAAAATAGGTACAATGCAGTATCTTTAAAGTCCGATGGCTTTGTTGACAATCATATTGTCACCAGCTTTGTATATCTTCACCTGTATTTCATCCATGGAGTAGCTTTATTATTTCATAGCTTCCGAAGTGCAATTTCTACCTAATCCACGATAGAATAAACCACAAGACTCGTTCATCAGTTGAGTTAGCGTTCAGCAAATTTTAAAATCAGCAAATTTCTTACCAAATATCCAACATCTATCGAAATAAAATACAAGGTATCAAATTATCCATTAATTAAAAGCAATTATTTAAAATTAGTTGTCGGGTCAGGAACAATAAGCTGAAACACGAAACAATGTACACTTTATTTATCTTAAAATGTTGAAATAAATCTCCTTTTAAGAATTCAGGGTTGCATTTTAATGAATGATACCCTCTGCCCTTTTTTTTTACGACGAGGAAAAGCTCCGGCGTCGCCTTTCCGGATTTACCGATATTGCATCCTTAAAGCTCTAGAACAAAATTCACTTATGCCATTTAATTTAACGAGGAAAAGTGTATTGAGGTATATATGGCGCGCTCTGAATAAATTTATCGGCTTGAGTTTTATTTTGAACCAAAACGAACGTACAACTTTATGTTCAAAAGATAATTGTAAGTAGAATTAGCTTAAAATGATTTATTTTATAATTAAAACGGAACAAAGTAATTAAAAACAATATCCTTGTTGGACAGCTAGCATACATTTGAGTTAAATCAGGTTACATGAATATTAACTGGATGCGGAAAACACAAATATTCGGTCCAAAATTTAGTTCTCGATCCTTACGTTTGATCGCCTGCAGAACCTATTCAAGCCAAAAATTTTTCCTGCCTTATAACTATTTCAAAGCTCCATCTTTCAGTCTAGAAACGAAGTATAATGTATGAAACTTCAGTTGTAGACGCGATGTCTTTCCAAAAGCCATTTCTAACTGTGTATACAACGGAGAATGGTTGAGACTTCTATGAGTTCATCGCTCAAAATAACAGTAGGTGCTTTGATGTCGGTGTGGTAAAAAGGCATTATACTGATAAAAGAAGTGAAATTAGTTTACTTCAGGACAAGGCTACATACCACAGAAATGACTTGGACTGGGATATTTCATTGCGCCGACGCATTTTCCAGACTCAAATTTTCATCTCTCCCGATCCCTACTAAGATCACCTGATTCATAGCCACTTCCCATCTCTCGAGGCTGTCGAAAAAAAGCCTCAATGGCATTGAACAACGAAATATACGTCAAAGGTGTTGCATTAATATGAATTAGCTTTCAACTACCAACAATTTTACATTCATTCGTTTATAAAAAAATCCAAAAAAATCAATAAAAAGGCAGTGTATATTCTGTTATGCAGTGATTTTAACCTGGCACTTGTTCGTATTTCTATGTCAGTCAGTATATTATGCGAAATAAATTAATATTCCAGCCAGTATTCCAGTTTTTTTCCTACTCCTCATATTTTATATATGTTTTAAAACCAATTTTAAGGTTACCATCAACTTAATGAAAAGAGATTAAACGGTTTTGGAATAATTTAATAAATAATTCATTACATAATGGATAGCTCAGGTAATCGTTGTTGTTTTGTGTCGATATTATACACAAAATAAAAACTGTCTAAAAAATAAGCCGAGCTTTTCTTTTTATGACAAACTTTTTCTGGCTCTGTTTTGCCACCCTGTTCGGCGGCCACGTGCCCGAGGCCTCAATATTCAGAATATACTGATAACCGATCTCTTTTATTAGAAATTAAAGTTTCAAAAATAGGGGATCATCACAGGTGGCTAACTCGGGTCAATAAGGTGACATAACATCTATTCAAGTTAAATATTTGGAAATGGTATTTGTGTAAGACCGTATTTTCCTACGGTAACGTCCAGCTTTCTGAAGCAGTTCGAAAACCGGTATTTTTCTGGATAATCCAAGTTAGTAATGCGTTTGTTGCAGCTATGTGCAGGACTGTTTCGAGGATGACTTTTAAAGGGAATTTACATGCTGTGTATCATCATCAACCACAGCTCGACAAACCGTGCTGTTTTTAAAAGAATTTGCCATACCGACACTCGACTGCTTGGTCGAGCCAGATTTATCATCGATAAAACATATATAGGATATCACTAGTTGAATTCTTCATCGATTTTAACCATCACCAGCAGTTTTAAACAAATTTGAAGCATGTATACAACACCCTAACTTGCTACAAGATGTCATAGACCAAACAGACTCGCCAAATTATAAATTATTATCAGAATCGTGGTGGACCGATTTATTATTATTCAGTATTGTATTTTTTTTGTTCTCTGGTATATGTTATATCTTATAAATTATCTTATTAAGATTATTTATCTTATAAATAATCTTAGAAATTCAGAATAGAGAATTCAATTTCCCAAGAAAAGCCACAACCGGAAAAAAAAGCGTATTAAAATAGAAACAAAAGATGTAAAATCAATATTTATTTAAGTAAAATGTAAAAGAATTCAGGGTCCCGCTTTCGAGTTTGCGGTTAATTAAGTAAAACTGCTATCCGGAAATGTCTAGAGATAACAAATTTTTCTTTTTAGCTTTACTTTCTGGCACTCTGCGGACGTATCAAAGAGCAGGCTGCGACAACGATATAGTTACCTTAAAATGTCCCGCGGGGACAAGCATTTCAGTCCAGATAGCTCAATACGGAAAATCCGCATCTTCCCATCGACTCTGCAACTCCAAATCGACATCTACCAGTTTGGCGCCCTCAGTCTCGGAAACTACCGTTTGTCTTTTACCTAATAGCATACAGGTCAGTATCGCATCAATTATTTTATACATTACTGTACACATCATATATACTATTCATTCAATATACAGGGTGTAAGGGAAACAGCTTTCCTAAATTTATTGACTCTAATTGATTGGTTATTATGTAACGAATAAACTACAAATAAATTAATAAACATTGTAAAAACGTTTTATTTATTAAGATTTATTAAGAATGACCCTATACATTAGCTAAAATGGAAGTGCATTTATACTGTAATGTATGGAATCTGTAAAATTATTTCATTTTATTTTCAAACAATACCTTAAGAGGCCAATTAAACAGGAAACAGAATTCCGTTCGATCGAAATTAACAGGACTATGCGGACTAAGTCTAACTTTTTATTCAAAATGATATAAAGAATCGTTGGCCACATTTTCGAAAATTATTTCCTTTACACCCATAATTCATACTAATTCTGATTATAAAGAATGTGAATTCAATGGCAAAACTCAGAAAGAAAACGTCTCTAATTCGTGCACTTTTCAACAATTCGAAATTTCCTATTTTTACACCGTAATTGGACGGACAACATGAAAATTTCAGTATTCCCAGCTCTCAAGAATAACAGTGATATTTTCCCGTAATCCATTCATCATTCAAATATAAATTTCATCTGATTATGCTTGTCCAGCTATTAATTTAACGTTCCTTTCCTTTTACCCGAATACAACATTAAGGTTTTCAATTATTTTATCTTGTATCTAACAGAAAATAAAACTACTTGAGACTACAAACTTCTAAGATTTTTTTCGTGTTTACTGGACAAATAAATCTCAATTCCCTTCTGGCATATTGTAAATTCAAAAAAACCTGAAGTTTTTAGAAAACAACTATTATATATATTAGTTTACCTAGTCGTACATTCTACATCAGTTTTTCTTATACATAAAACTTAATAATACATAATATATCTACGTAAGTTTGAAAGAGGTAAAGAGTGAAGACGAAAATATTTTCTAAATACACATTGCCATTTATTTTTCCAGTGTACGATAATAGACAAAATTGAAAGAATAAAAATGAGTAACTTTCAGAACACTTTTCAAAATTAAGAGTAAAATATTGGATTGATAAATAACTTGGTTCGGACTATAGAGTAACTAAATAATATTTATTTAAAAGAAATAATTAAAGCTCGTTTTGGCCAGATATGGACGTGCAGCTTGAATAACACCAGTAGTGAGGGGTAAAGTAATCTATCAGTTATGAGATGATTTTTTTTCCACGAGTTGGAAACGACTTCGCTTTCTTTGATGCACTTTCACGTTTGGCACTTTCACGTTCTTCCAACTTTGGACTGCTGGTATGTAACGGTGAATCTATATTTCATCTACTAATATAAAATGTCGAAAAAATTTGACGTATAGATAGCGGTTGTTTGAAAAGAATGACTATGGTAGAAAATACCAACCTTATAATGTTTTAGTTTAAAGTTCGACGACGCTATGTTATTTAGCATTTGTTTGGTCATTGGTCATCGTTATGCGATACAATACTTTCATTTGAAAGGTCTCAGTCCAACTGATATCAAAGCAAAGCTAAATTTTTCTCTAGGGGAGTCTGCTTCTTAATTTACAATAGTACAATCTTGGGCCGCACGAGCTGCCAAGATGAGCATCGCTTCGGTTGATCACATGAAGCAACCACGCCAGAAATGGTAAAGAAAATCCACAAAATGGTATTGGATGATCGTCGACTGAAAGTGAGCGAGGTAGCAGATATGGTAGGCATTTCAAAGAGTGCCGTACATCGTATACTGACTCCCAAATTTATTGTTCGTTCATAAGAGAGCTGACAAGTGTTTGAAAGTAAATATTGGTATTTTTGAAAATTACAAAACGTAGCCGAATTTTTTAGTATAAAAGTAATATTAAAAAAAAAAATTTAATTTTTGTTTACCCATGTTTATGCCAATTTTTATGTTCATTATCGGTCCCTGAATATGTAGCTGAAATATTGACATTTCCTCCTGAATCACCCTGTATATATATGTATATATATATATATATATATATATATATATATATATATATCATCATCAGCCCGTGTCGATCCATTGCAGGATGAAGGCCTCTTCAGCATGCTTTCAACTTTCACGACCTTGGGCTTTCCTCTGCCACTCGGGTCCTATATACTTAACGATGTCATCAGTCAATCGTGCTTTCGGTCTTCTTCGCGGACGTTTGCGATCAAGTGGTATCCACTCCAGTATTGCCTTGGTCCATCTGTCATCCCATCGACTCACTATATGGTCTGCCCACCTTCATTTCAATTGCTTTGCTCTTCCAATGACGTCACACACATTCGTTTGTTTCCTAATCCATGCGCAGAGCTTTCTGTTTCATCTTGTAATGCCAAACAAACATCTTTCCATTCCCCTCTGTGCTACCCGAAGTTTTTGAATTGATTGTGATGTGAGTGTCCAGGTTTCACTTCCTTATGTCATAAAAGGTAGGACGCACTGATCGAAGACTTTTCTTTTCAGGCAAACTGGGAGTCTGCTCTTAAACACTATGTTAAGCCTGCCAAATGCCTATTAGCCCTATTTAACACGCCGTTCTACCTCCCGGGCCGTATTCCGCTCCATTGAAATCCTCTGCCTAAGATATATAAAGTGGTCCACAATCTCCAAATCCCTTCTTAAAACTCAAATAAAACTAAACATCTGCAAATCTAAGATGGTTTAAGTTTGCACGATTGATCTTTATACCATCCTGTTCCGAATCCAGTTTACGGAATACTTCTGCAAGGCAAGCCGAGAAAAGAATGGGCGATATTGCGTCACCCTGCCGTACACCTCGTTCTATATTAATTTCCACTTCAAGATCATCAAGGTGAATTGTCGCTGTAGCTCCATCATATATCGATCCTAATAGGTTTACATATGCTTTATCTACCCCCTAGCTAAGCAGTGCATCCATTATCGCATGCTTTGAGATGGAGTCAAATGCTTTTACGTAGTAGATAAAAGCCAAACACAGTGGCATGGTGTATTCGTTGTGCCTTTTGTACTGAATTCACTTTATTCATTGTACTGAATCCACTTCTGAATCCTGCTTGTTCTCTTGGTTGTGCGTCATTCAGTTTTCTTAATATTCTTTTAGATATTATCTTAGTGAAAACTTTGTACATTACTGATAGGAAGCTTATTGGATGGTAGTTCTTTGAATCTTCCTGTGCTCCTTTTTTATGTAAAAGGATCACTTCTGCATTTTTCCATAAGTCAAGTATATTTTGTTCTTTGAGGCATTTTGAGTATAATTTTGCCAGTGTTTTATGTAACGTTCGGCCACCAGATTTAGCTTAGACCATCAGCTTAGATATATATATATATATATATATATATATATATATATATATATATATATATATATATATATATATATATATATATATACTGCAAGAGAATTTTCCAGTAAGAATTAAGCGTCTTTAAAAAATTATCACATCGTTAAATATTTTCTCTTTTAAACGAATGCCTTTTAGGGCCGGTTCTACAATGCAAGACTATACCAGATATAAGCTATACTTAATAAGCTATACGCCCGTTCTGTAAAACGATCGTAACGGGGGTTTATTCCAAGTATAGCTTATACCTGCTATATTCTTGCATTGTAAAATAGGCCCTTAGTCGAGAGAAACTAAAGAACTTAATGAATAATGGTCGGACAAATCAGAGAAGAATAGTACTAATACCAATAGTTCATTAAATTGCATTCAGCTTAATCCTCTACTGTTTTTGAGTTGTTTCAAAACGTGGATTTCAAATAATCCTTCAACAAATGTCATTATAAAGAGGCATAATGCATGAAATGCGACAAAAATATTTGCCGAACAAATAAAATCATATTTGGACCTCCGTTTTAGTAAAACTCGAAAAAACCAAGGGAAACGAATGGATATATTCCAAATCAATTTCCAGATATTTTATTCGTTTTTAACAAAGGGTATTTTTTTAGCGGATTTTTTCCCCTTTCTCGAATGTGGATCCCTTGCAAATCTTTCCACCTAAAAGCTAAACTTAACTTCTACTTGATGTTTTGTCTTAAATGGGAACTGCCGCTTGGATATATCCCTTTTTCGGAATAAATATTGTTGTATCGGATTTGAATCTCATTTTATTCAGTTCAAAAGAACAACATCATGTAATTGTAAAGACGATACTTCAATGTTAACGCAAACATTATCTTGCCACTTTATTCTTTTTGCTCTCAATTTTTCTCACTGTGCTTTTTTGCCGATTCATCGGCTTGTTTGAACATCATTAAAAGTTTTGCACAATGATGATTTTAAATTATGATCATGGACCTTACAACATAGAATAAAATCTTAAAAAAAATGAAAAGATGAATACAGAAATTGATGGAGTTACAATATTTAGGTGTCATATTATAGGGAAAGGGAAATCAGAAATAGATCTCAACAATAGAAAGGAAAAAAATTAATAAAAGGATTTTTGACAAACGCAAAAAAATTTATTTAAGGCCCTATACAGACCAATCCTTATCTACGGAAGCGAAATATGAGTCCTCTCTTAACAAGAAAAGCAAAAGTTACAGACAATGGAGATGAAATACCTTAGAGATAAAATCAGGAATGAAAAATTGAGAGAAGATCTAAACGTAGAAAGTTTAGGGAGATACATAGAACAACGAAAACTAGGATGGTGGGGCCATATGCACAGAATGGGGAGCAAGACGCCCAAGAAACCTATATATATATATATATATATATATATATATATATATATATATATATATATATATATATATATATATATATATATATATATATATATATATATATATATATATATATATATATACAAGAAGTTTGGCGAACCGAACGGATTTCGGAAGATTGGAAAGATGCTCTAATCCATCCACTACACAAGAAAGGAGATAGAACGGATGCAAACAACTATACAGGGATATCTCTTCTCCCAATTCGTTACAAGATTATATCTCAATGTCTACTAGACAGAGCACAGGGACAGTTAGAACCTAAAATTGGTGAATATCAAGCAGGTTTTCGATCGGGCAGATCCTGCCCGGAACAGATCCTGAATCTAAAGTTGATCCTAAGACATCAAAAACGGTACAATAAAAATCTCGTCTGCACATTTGTGGATTTGAAAAAAGCATATGATTCTATTGACCGCGAATCTTTATTCCGAATCTTAAATGAACAAGGACTAGATCTGAAAACGCTGGCAATTATTAAAGCATTAACTAACACAAGGTCAAAAGTTAAATTCATGGGTAACATCTCAGAGCCCTTCGAAATTAAAACTGGAGTGAGACAAGGGGATGGACTCTCGCCACTCTTATTTAACTGTGTTCTAGAAAAAGTAATACAGGAGTGGCGTGAAAAAAAGTCGGCCCTGAATATTGACCAGCCCATTAAACTGGGGAGAACCAACATCAAAATAGATTGTCTGGCGTTTGCTGATGATCTAGCAATTTTGGCTCAAGATGTATTAACGGCACAGAAACAGATTGAAATCTTAAAAGAAACAGCAGAAAAGGTAGGGCTCCAAATTTCCTTTCAAAAGACACAATACATGACCTGCAACAGACTAAGATCACCATTTCTAAAAACAAAATATGGTAATATCTGGGTGAAATAATCATGGAAAATGGGTTGGAAAAAGCGGCTAATAAGGGTAGATGTCAAAAAATGGAAACGGCATTGAGACTTACATAAAATATTTACAACAAAAAATGCCTATCTAAAAACGCAAAACTGAGACATTACAACACAGTTATTAAGCCAGAATGTCTATATGGGGCAGAAACGCTCATTTTGAATAGAAAGAGAGACATCGAGGACATTGATAAGAAGGAAAGAAAAATCTTAGGCCCCAAACAAACAAATACAACAACATACCGACTTGGAGAAAAGTAAGAAATCGAACAATACACAGATATATATATAGCGATATTAGAAAAAGAAGACTTAAGTTTTACGGACACATAAAACGGATGAATTCAAGTAGGCTAACTAGACAAATAGTCGAATTTTATGAAAATAGACCTAAGATCAGCGAATGTTACACAAAGTGAAATTCAGGATAGAGGCTGTTTCAAACACAAGGTTGACGTTTGGAAGGTTGGCCAGAGAGAAAAATGTAGAAAGACTGGAACAACTTGGTCTGACGAAAGGAAAAAAGCTCATAGCGAAAGAATGAAATTAGTATGGGCGCAAAGGAAGGCCAACAACAATAAACGCCTCTAATTGTACTTCGCCTGGTCCACCAGGGCCCATACGTGAATAATAATAATAATAATAATAATAATAATAATAATAATAATATATATATATATATATATATATATATATATATATATATATATTCTACGGATATTCTATTCTACGATATATTCTACGACATATGAAGATTGTCAGAAGAATCTACGCTCGATATAATCGTTTGTAGTTTATATATCGTTTGTAGTGAGCTTCTCTAATTTTTTCTGTAACTACATAAAACTACGGACATTTTAAATATTTAATGAAGGACTGTTTTGTCTATATTTCCACTTTATTATTAATATTTGACGCGCTTGGCTAACACTGTAGTTTCATCAGAACTGGCTATTTTCGATGTTAAAATAGGTATAAATACAAAAAGTTTCTACAATAAATATATACACTTTTTAAGAAATCCACACAGATGCTATTTATTGTCTGTACAAGTTCAGTAACGGGGATTTGTTCAGGTCTATTTGGTCATTTAGCAGGGTTTTTGCATCTTTGAGTCGGTTTGTTTCTAAACTCTTCATGATTTAGTTTGTTGCCTTTGTTGTGTACGTGTATTATTTTTTAAAATCACTATTAAAAAGATGGTTCTCATTTAACAGATGTGACATAGCATAGTTCGAATTATGTTTATTGCTGAGAAAGCTTCGTTCGTGTTCTTTAATTATTTTCTTGAAAGATCTGCCTGTTTGTCCTATGTAAGTTTTTGGACACGACCCACAATACAGTTGATATATCCCTGATTTATCTTTTTTGTTTGTTTTTGCCTTGCAATTTTTGATATATTTTCCAAGACTGTTATTGGTTTTAGAGGCTACTTTTACATTGTTTTTATATAAGAATTTTGCAATTTTTTCCGACGATTTTCCAAAGTATGTTATTAATTTGACTGAATGGTCTTTTTCATTCATTTGTGGATATATTTCAGAGACAGTCATTATTAATTGTCAATTATTCTCTCTGAATATCTGTTGTTTTATTACTTACATTATTAAAATCTGCCCATAAAGGAATATTGATCCCCATAAAGGAATATTGATCAGTCCATGTACAAGACTATGATATGCTGCTAATTTATGTTGTATTGGGTGTAATGATTTATTGTTTATTGTTGTATCTGTGTGAGAGGTTTGCGGAATATCTTAAAACTATGTTTGTTTGAGATTCGTGAAATGGTTAGATCCTACTAAACTACAGACAATTTTCATTAAGAAACGATTGAGTCGACACGTCACCTATAATAAACTCACTGATACAAGTACTATCGTTTCAGTAGCACATGTTTTAAAATTTGAATATGGACAGAAGGATCTACATTTGATATAATCGTTTGTAGTTTATAAATTGTTAATAATCATTCAATCGAACTCTTGTTGAAAGGAGTGTTGTTACACTTTTGAAGATTATGTTAGATCCCTAAAGAATCAACTGAATTTCACGGTTATTTTTCTATGCTATCCACGATTTTAGATGGAAACAGTTGCCCCAAAAAAACACGTATAGTTTATGCTTTAGTTTAAGTTTTTTATTGATTGCTTGACCGGGAACGGGCCCCACCTATCCCTGCAATTGGAGGGCATATGTTTCGTCTCTTGATGTTACAGACTCTTCAGGGTACCGACATATGCTCTCTCATCAAGAACAGGGAGTCCCTATCCACAGTCAACAACCCATACTTTTTGGACGCAGTCCAAAGGATTCTAACACTGCATATATATATATATATATATATATATATATATATATATATATATATATATATATATATATATATATATATCTGTGTGTGTGTGTGTGTGTGTGTGTGTGTGTGTGTGTGTGTGTGTGTGTGTGTGTGTGTGTGTGTGTGTGTGTGTGTGTGTGTGTGTGTGTGTGTGTGTGTGTGTGTGTGTGTGTGTGTGTGTGTGTGTGTGTGTGTGTGTGTGTGTGTGTGTGTGTGTGTGTGTGTGTGTGTGTGTGTGTGTGTGTGTGTGTGTGTGTGTGTGTGTGTGTGTGTGTGTGTGTGTGTGTGTGTGTGTGTGTGTGTGTGTGTGTGTGTGTGTGTGTGTGTGTGTGTGTGTGTGTGTGTGTGTGTGTGTGTGTGTGTGTGTGTGTGTGTGTGTGTGTGTGTGTGTGTGTGTGTGTGTGTGTGTGTGTGTGTGTGTGTGTGTGTGTGTGTGTGTGTGTGTGTGTGTGTGTGTGTGTGTGTGTGTGTGTGTGTGTGTGTGTGTGTGTGTGTGTGTGTGTGTGTGTGTGTGTGTGTGTGTGTGTGTGTGTGTGTGTGTGTGTGTGTGTGTGTGTGTGTGTGTGTGTGTGTGTGTGTGTGTGTGTGTGTGTGTGTATGTGTGTGAACTAGTTCAAGAAGCTACCACGGTTTAATTTATTCTTTTTAATCATAATCATTTTTTGATCAGTTGATTCTTTTGTTTGCAGTTATAACAAGAGCTTAACAGTCACTATAAATATATAAACATTTATATCATTTGTAGTTTCTTGATTAGGATCGTTTTTTTTTTTGAACAATTTCGTCATTTTCGATTTTATCCGATATTTATTGACATGAATAGAGTAAAAAAAAATCTTGTGACTACAATAAGCTACAAACAATTTAACACTAATGTTATTCCTATTTTTCGTATTATTATCAATATTTACTGAAATATATTTATTGTTTTTCCTGCATAATTACTGACACTAGAAAAGAATGAACTATACTACATTTATTAGCATCGTTTGTAAGCAAAAATAAGCAAAAAAATCGAGTATTCTTTAATGCGAGTTCCAGCGTGATTGAGCACTTATACCCCATGTATATTGACAAGTGGTAACCAGAAAGTACTTTGTACACTATTTGATTTAAAAGGTAAAACCGAAAAAATTAATAAAAATACATTTTGAAAACGTACATTTCAACAATTTTCCAACGTTTGTTCTTCTCAAGCATTTATATGTATGTTTTATTAAAATTCGGAAATCCCACAAGCAAAATAATGAAAAAATTCGAAATCAATTTTCATGTATCTTAGTCGTTTTTAACGAATGTTTTTTTTTCTTTCCTGTTATGAAATTTTGAGTGGATCCCTTGCAAATATTTCCACCTTAAAGTTGAACTTAACTTCGACTTGATGTTTTGTCTTTATATTCCTTTTTCTAAACAAATACAATTGTATCGGATTTGAATCTCATTTTATTCACTCCAAAAAACACTCTCGTGTAATCGTAAATATGATACTTTAGTATTAAGGTAAATATTATCTCCCCACTTTATTGTTTTTTCCCTCAATTTTTTTCATGATAAACTGTTTCCGAATCATCATCAGTTTAGATTCTATTTAAGCAGACTTAGAAACAAAAATCTCAGAATTATTTTCATTACTAATTAAATAATCTTTCAGAATGAAAATGAAATATATAGTCCTATGATGAAGAATACAATACAACTATTTGTTTTTTTTGAGTTGGTAGTACTGTCATTGACATCTCTTATTAGATTTACATCATTTCACTTGTTAGGTTAGAAATTATAGTACTTTTTGTAATTAAAAAAAACAAAATTTCTTGTGCTTATTTATTATATGTGTTAAGAAAGAGGTACGATGATCAAGCTATGGCAAAAAAAAATTACAAGTGGTACAAGGATCTTAGTGATGGTACAGAAACAGCTGAAGAAGAATTTTGTTCAAGAAGAAAGAAAGAGAAAGATTTTTAGGATTAGAGGCGCTTCAGCTTCTAAGGCTATTTAAACACTGAGCCTACAGCTTAACATGGGTTATCAACCCTTGGTTATGTGCTTTACCCATAAGTCTATCAGGAAACCTACCCACTGGTGAGTAACCAACCAAACCAACACTTCTCAGAAGGCATCCGGCCTTACCCGACCTTTAACTGGCGTGACTGAGGGATACTTCATTGTCGGATTTTACACTCTTGCCGAGAAACATTCACAAACATGTAGGAAGTAAATACAAACAGAAGAAAGACAGAAAAACTAAATCCAAATCCAAATCCAAAAAACCCAAAATCAAATTTTTGACAAAACTATTCGTGGTTTTTGTAACACGATAACGCACAATAGCACAGATACATGTAGATACATGTAGCATATTTTCTTTCTCAAGCTTAAAATATCACTTGAAAGGTAATTTTTTGACGCGATTTAAGATATTTTAAAAATCATAAAACACCAAGTAATAACTATCAAAGAAAATTATCATCAAATTCTTCCAGATTAATTCCTAGCTGATTAAAGCTACTTTACTTCAAGAAAACCGACTTGTCACATAATCATTGGGGGGGAATTTGGGAAAATCCAATTTAGAAAATCTCATATTACATCGAGAATTGCACGGAGGACAGATAATGTTCATTATCTGTAATTCAAGATCTAATTATAATTAAAGATTAAAACTCCTTTCTGTAATTACACAAAGTTATAATATTATTTCTATTGTTCTATACAAATGTTCCAATAGGAAGAAATATATATGTAAGACGTTTTGTCTCTGTTTCTAATAATTAAATTAATTTAAGTTCGAAGTTCGATTCGAACGATTTTGAAATTATACAATTAATTGGTTGTGATTTAGCAGATAATTTCGTGTAGGATAGTTCATTAAAGAGTTAATATTTTAAATTAAATATAATGTTTCCCTAAAAATTGTTTCTCGCCCCTAAGAAACTACAGAAAAATGATTCATTTGGAGATAAACCTCAACAAAGAGTGACTTTTTGAGAATTCACAGTCTGTCTATAAGAAAAAATGTTCACTTTTAACTTTGGGAATAGCTGATAGTCACACGGAGTCAAATCACATGCATATGGAGGTTGGACGCAGATAGATATTTTTCTTCAAATGTCCTCTCCGTAGGTTGGCAATTCCTTTTTCGTAGGGTGGCAATTATCATTTCTATGCGTATTTGTGAAGGAACCGATCTGGAAACCAGACTTCTTAACATATTACTGAACAAAATCATCAGTGATATAGATGTAAATGGAATAGTGATAAATAAATAAAAACAGAACGAACACGAAAATGAAGGTCTATTAAACTCTCATTTGGACAATAGTCACTTATGGCTGCGAAACGGGGACCGTCACAAAAAAAAACATAAGAAATGATTGAAGTATTTGAATGAAGAGCACTCAGAAGAATTTTTTGGTGCTGCGAATGATGGCGGACATTGAAAGATCTGGATATTTCACCAGGTATGGAAATATGAAACCGTAATTTTTGTATAGACAATATACGTTTATTGTATGAAAATGATAAAAAATATTTTATTGCCCATCGCTAGCTATACATTTTTCCCACCTGTCTGACAATTTGTGGATGCTACGCCAAAAAAACTGTTGCTCTTTTGAGCCATTTTCGTAAGAAGTGGGGCGCTACTCAGCAAGTGCGTGTCCCATCGATGCAATGAATTAGTAATCGGATGGAGCTAAGTCTGGTGAATAAGCCGTATGCGAGAGTGTTTCCCAAATAAACGCCTCAATCGTTTCCTTGACCAGTTTTGCTGTGTGTACATTATCATGAAGCAAACACTTGGTGTTGCCTTTTTGGATGTTCTGGTCGGTTTTTATGCAAAGCTTGACTCAAATCGATCATTTGTTGTCGGTAGCGTTCAGTAGTAACGATTTGGTCAGGTTTTAGCGGTACATAATAGATCACTCCGTTCTAATCCCAGCAAACACAGAACATTGTCTTCCGTCCATATCGATTTGGCCTTACAGTCGATGTCGATGGTTCACCTGTAGTTACCCATGATCTTTTACTTAGGATTCTCAAAATATATCCACATTTCAACGACAGTCACAATTCGATGGAGAAATGACTTTCTTTTGCACTTGGCGAGCAGCATTTTGCAAGTGGTTTTTCGGTTTTCCTGCTCTCTGTCATTAAGTTTATATGGAACTCATTTTCCTATCTTCTGGATCTTTCTCACGACTTTCAAACGTATAGAGGCGTTCTTTATTTCTCACGTCAAAATCACCACTTTTGAATTTGTTAAACTACTCAAACCACCGTGATTTACCAAGAGCATGTTCACACTAAGCTTCGACAAGCATTCAATGCGATTCTGCAGCATGTTTTTTTTCAAATGGTAACAGAAAATCAATGCTGTCCGCAAATCGTAGTTTCCAGGCACAAAATCCGATATGTTCAACGCTATTACAAACTATGCTGTTGTTTGAAACTTGTATTGCTGTGAGTTGAAAATCTTTGTCAGATTTGACGCGATTTGACACTAACTATATTGGCAGCTGGGGCCATCTATGGGCAAATTTCGGTTTCATATTTACAGACCTGGTAGGGTATGCGAGAATTCAGCGAGTATGTAAGAGTTCATGCGAGGGTGTGCGGGGAAATCGAGTATCGAAAAGAATCACGGACGAAGAGGGGGTAGCAGAAAGAGAGACGGTGAGACCAAAGGCACGGTGGCAAAACAATATAAGAATAGATGCTAAAAAACTAGTGTACATCAAAAAATGGCAAGGGGCTGCAGGAGATCGATCGAGATGAAGGCGTAGCTTGAAGGAGGTAAATTATTGAAAAATAGTGCACCCATTTTTGGATTTTTTCATATTTAGAAAACTATTTGTCAAGAAGAGCGTGTTGCAACGGTGGAAAAAGGTAGTAATCCGATGGTGTCAAGTCTGGGGAATAAAGTGGGTATGAAAGAACGTCCAATTCGAGGCCCAACTATTAGATCTTGCAAGATTTCCATGATATACAAAAAAATCTTATAATATTTCTAAATGACGTTTTTCATACAAGTAAATGGAGATCTAAATTAATGAAAAATCAAATCCAAAATAAACATTAAATAAGGGACCGTCCTAATTCTATATAACCTCCTATAAAACACAGGAGAAAAAATATCGAATTTCCAAAAAAAAAATAAATATTTAATATTATTTGTAAAATAGTCCCTGGTGTAGTAGAAACAACCGAACTCAATTAACGAAACAAATTTTATTCCAGACAAATTACTAGTTAGAACTGTGAAATTACAGCAACATTCTAAGAGGTTTTGTTTCTATCATTTTGTTTCATTGTTTATTTTAGATGAATCTAGTGTAATAGGTACCGAGGGAGACAAAGGTCCAATGAGATTACCTTTCCCCTACTTAAATTCAGCTGCTTTTTGTTTTCGGCCCAACTTCCACTCCTACCACCATTGAAATTGGCGTATAAAAATCCCAGTTGTTCCCGTTTAGACTCCGAGAAATAGATATTTGATGTAAGAAGGAAAAGAAAAGAATGGACTGAAGTGTCTTAATCAAATAGTGTATTGTATGAGTGTTATAATACAGAAAGTTGGATTTTTGATTAAACATCTTGTGTTCGGAAAGTGTTTTCAGTTTTTATAATAAATAAAGATAGTTAAAGCGGTTTTTATTTAATCTTCTTATAATATAAATGAAATGCTGTTCGTTGGTAAGCGCATCACTTAAGAACGGCTAGACCGATTTGACTAATTTTATTTCTTAAATGTTCATAGTAAGTAATAATGACATATAGTTTATTCAAACGTGTCAAAAGGAGGATCTACAATCTAAATGTACGAAAATTTCATGTCATAACCACTCATCTCAAGCAGGGAACATTGGCTAGCAGAAGAAGCATCCAAATGGTACAAAAATAGGGATAATCCCAACTTACATCTTAAATTACTCCACACAGAACTGCTACACAAATCAAATTATTTCGAATTTGAATACAGGACAGTACGAGAGTCAGTGAAAAATACAACATATAAACAGTACCTAATGCAGCTAAGAAAATTAAATGCCCTAAGAAAATGTAAGTCACAAAATTTTGCTCACCGAAATTCTCATAAGGATCAACCCAATGATTTATCAACTTTCAGTTTGATAATGAAGAAATTAACTTAAGAAAAATGCCTCAAATACTGTCCAAACCTCATCAAATCCACAGATATTGATATTCTCTCAGCCAATTTAGAAAATCTTTTATTCCAATGAGACCAGTGGTTTCTTATGTAGATACTCCAGCATATAAACTTTGCAAACAACTGAACAATGATCTATCATTATTAATCGATTTCAACTGGCCCAAAGCAAACAAAAATACAATAGAACTAACAACAAAATTAAATAATATACAGATGCCTCCCAATGCAAAGTTAGTTTCGTTCGATATAAAAAGCATTTTTTCGTCCATTCCGGTACAAGATTTTAAAAATGTATTCAATAAAAGAATTCATGAATGTAATCTTCAATGGAAGCTGTATGTATGTACCGAACAATATTATTTTCTGTTCGATTCAAAATTTTACTAACAAACGAACGGATTACCAATAGTAAGCCCCCTAAGAATTTCTGGCAGAAATTTTGAAAACAATTTATTTAATGGCACTAATTATACAAGACATATACATTTTTGGGCCAGATATGTCGATGATATTATTTGCATTTGGACGGGTAACGAAAGACTATTGGGTCAATTTCTTGAATATTTGAATAGTGTAAACACAGAACAGCGAATAAATTAGAATTCGAAATATTTAAAAGAACCCACCTATATCGACACAACTATTCACGCAAGTTCAAATCAGTCATGGAATGTAAAAATGTCAACTTTTCATAGCATCACTCACAAACTTCTAGCGATTCCACATAAAAAATACAGCTATGAAAAAGAACTTAATATTATCAAAAATATCGTAAAGAGCAATTGATATGAACCCTGCATTATAGTTAAAATGATAAAAAAAAAGGTCAAGGAAAACAACATCAAACATTTTTATGCAGCAACACCCGAAAAAGATTCTAAAAAATGGCATGCTATAAAGTATATTCATAAATTAAGTTCCAAAATCACAAATCGTTTAAAGAAACAAAACATTAATATTATCTCTGTTAATAAGAACAATTTTGCATCGATGCTAAATAATAACAAAGAAAGAGCAAAATCGACAGTCCACCTTGACAATCTTGAGGTTGGAATAAATGTAACGCGGGGCGAACGGCAGGGTGACGCAATATCGCTTCTTCTTTTCTCAGCCTGCCTGGAAGAAGTGTTCCGTAATCTAGATTGGGAACAGGTTGGAATGAGGATTAATGGTGCATACTTAAATAATCTTAGATTCCCAGATGATATCGTTCTTCTTTCACAAGTCCCAGAGGAATTGTAAAGACACGTACAAGAGCTGAGTACAGTACAAGTACAAGAGTCATCCTCCACACCTCTCTCATCCTTTCTCCGTGGATTCTCTTTCTTTCCTCCGTCCACTTTGTTCGTGATCTCCTCGAAACTTCGCTCTCTGATGCAATGTTCCACATATGTATTTTATGTATGTACGTTATTCTATCCTCAATCTCTGTCGGACCCATTTGTGCCTTTCCCAGATCAGTTCTGACTTGTGCGATCCATGGTACTGTTGACTTGACTCCTTGTATGTACGTAAGAATTCTGTTGATGAGTCTTGTCGGTGGGAGTCTACTGATATGTCTATAGAATTTCAACCTTCTTTTTCTTATGTCCGCCGCTACGTTGGACATTCTCTCTATGGTCTTTCTAGAATGTAGTCTGTATCCTTCCTCTGTCAGTTTTGGGCCGAGAATGTTCCTCATGATTTTGCGTTCTTCTTTTAGTATGTTTTCTATGCCGCTTTTTGTATGGAGTGTAAGTGTCTGGCTTGCGTATAGTACCTCTGGTTTGATTACTGTGTTGTAGTGTCTTATTTTTGCATGTGTGTATAGGCATTTCTTATTGTAGATATTGTGTATCTTGCCGTATGTCCTCTTCATCTTCTGCAATCGAGTCTTCTGTGTTATCTTCTCTCCTCCTGTGAGTTCGATGATCTCGCCCAGGTATTTGAAGTGAGTGACTCTATTTATTTTGCCGTATTTGGTGTTCAACTTTTGCACATTTAATTTTGAGCAGAAGAATTCGGATTTTTGAAAGGATATTTGCAGGCCGACTTTCTCTACACATTCCATTTATAGAATATCGGATCCGAATGGCAGAGGAAAACTCAAGACCGCGAGAGTTGGAAGCATGCTGAAGAGGCCTTCATCCTGCAGTGGATTGATACGGGTTGATTATGATGATGATGATGAAAAATCATCTTTTCAGATAAAGCCCATTTTCAAATTAGTACCTATGTTAATAAACAAATTTGCCGCATTTGTGGACTGAATTGAATATTCTGGAGGATATGTGATTCCGACAGGATGGTGCTACACCTCACACTGCTAATGAAACATATGATTTATGAGGTCTATTGATTGATTGAGAGAAAAATTTCCTGGACGAGTTACTGTAAGAAACAGTAAAGTTAATTGCCCACCAAGATCATGTGATTTGACACCATTGAACTATTTTCTTTGCGGTTACGTGAAAAGCCAGATCAATAAGAACAATCCACAAGGGATTCCTAAATTATAGGATGAAATTATTCGACGCAAATTTTGTGTTTTATTCACGAATTAAAAAAAAAACCTTAATTTGAAAAATCCTTTATACTATTGTGATCAAAAGTAAACCTTTCGCGCCAATCAGTGAAAAAGACATTACCAAGGACAAGACAAATCAAGGATTTCGTACTAAATATCCACTGATTAAGTATTAGAAGTAAAACTTCCAGATTTGCGGCAAAACAATTAATGTTTTTTTGCATTACGATGAAACATCAGGGGTCAGAGCAATAATTATTATATTTTCAGTCAATCTTTCGCTAAAAATCATACAATCCACAATTCGAGTGACTTTTTCTTGTTCCCTCGATTACGTCGTATTAAAACTATTTCGAAGAGAGGAAAAAACATTGGAATAAGTGTATTGCAGTGAGAGGACAAAACAAAATTTGGTTGAATAAATAAATACTTGGTATTTTATTTAAAAAGTCATTTTACTTTTTGATTATAGTAATAAATCGTTCCAAAAAAAGTTAGAATATATGATAATTTTTCTTATTTATATACCTCTAAGTAAAACAATTTATTTTGTTTAAAAAAAAATGCGTACAATCGTGGAATTTCGTCGCATCAGAAGGAATTTGATTAATAGCAACCACAACTATGCTCCTTGTTCCCTTAAAATAAATCTCCAGGCTGAAAGCTTTCCGTTTGACTTTCTTTTTCGGACAGGATATTGCTTTTTTACGTTTTACTATTGGCAGTTAATGCATTTCGAGAAGATTTACTACAATGCACTTCTATTTGATTAAGACTTTTCATGTTATCGCTCTTTTTTTATTTTCGCTTTCATGTATCAAAGCTTTTCTTTAAATCACGTCAATGTGAGAATAGATCACTGTATATATATATATATATATATATATATATATATATATATATATATATATATATATATATATATATATATATATATATATACGGTTACACACATTATAGAGTTAACATGGTTAAAATCAACGTAGAACGTGGTGTACGGCAGGGTGACTCAATATCGCCTGTTCTTTTCTATTTCGTAATCTGGACTGGGAACAGCAGGGAATAAAAATCAATGGTGCATATCTAAGCCATCTTAGATTCACGGATGATATCGTTCTCTTTTCACAAGACCCAGATGAGCTAGAAGAACACATATGAGAGCTGCAAAGGGCGGGAGAACCATTTGGTTTAAAAATAAACCTAAAAAAGAGTTAGGTTATGTTTAACAAATTTGCTGAAAACCCGTCTGGGAGGTGGAACGGCGGGTTAAGTGTGGCTGGCAGGCATTTGGCCGGCTCAATATAGTATTTAAGAGCAAACTCCCAGTTTGTCTGAAGAGAAAGGTTTTTAATCAGTGCGTGCTGCCTGTTTTGACATATGGAAAGTGAAACATGGACACTCACATCACAATCAGTTCAAAAGCTTCGGGTTGCACAGAGGGCAATGGAATGGTGTATGCTTGGCATTACAAAGCGGGACAGAAAGACTTGCATATGGATCAGAGAATAAACGAAGATATGTGACATCATTGGAAAGGCGAAAGAATTGAAATGAAAGTGGGCAGGTCAGGTAGCAAGACGATGTGACGACAGATGGACCAAAGCAATTCTGGAATGGATACCGCTTGATCATAAACGCCCGCGAAGAAGACCGAAAACGCGATGGACAGATGACATCAACAAGTATATTGGACACGAATGGCAGGGGAAAGCTCAGGACCGTGCCAATTGGAAGCATGCTGGAGAGGCCTTCATCCTGCAGTGGATCGATAATGGCTGGATGATGATGATGATTAGTGGATTATGAGAGCCTCACGACGCGCCGGCATTGAATCAATTCATTTTTGTGTTCGATCTAAAGAATCAAAGATCTAAGATCTTAGAGGTTCGTGTAATTTCTCCTCATTTGAATAATTTTGACATCTTACTTTGCGATCTAATTCCTTCTACAGGTGTTCTATGGGGTTTAAATCCGGACTTTGACTTGGCTACTCCAGAACCGTGACTTTTTTACGTTTCAGGATATCTAATATGATTGGATTTGCGTTTAGGGTCATTATTTTCATCACATTGTTCAACCGTGGGTATTTGATATCGAATATCATATTTCTGTTTTTAAGTCGTCGAATATACTTAACTTGTCCATGATCTGGACCGTTTTGTAAACGCAATACAAGCCTTCCTATTTTTCGCAGACATCAAGGACTTTTTTGCTGATCTACAGCCACGTAAACCATAGTTAGCTAAGTGTCGTTTGATAGTTGAACCAGAGTAATTTTGACGAGTAATGCCATGTTCATGTTGAGGCTGGCAAGTTAATTCAATAATTTAACACCAGTTTATATAATTTAATTTGTAGAAGACTTATTTTATCTAAAAAGTTACTTTATTTTTTGATCATAGAAGTATATCGATTTTAAAATAAAGTTTTTCGTTCCCTATACAGTCTGCAAAATATATTTATCTCTAACTTTTTCTTGCATGAAAGTGGGTCACAATTGACAAGGCCCAAATTCTTTAATAAGCCGTCGTTTTCGAGTATGGCCTCACACGTTCTGGGCATACTTTCGACCAGTTTTTTCCGCGTAGGTGACGAACAGAGAGCGCCAAATTTGTAGCCCAGCGCCCAGCTGCTGCAAATTGTACACCGGTTTTCCAGCTAGGTGGGTCTTCATAACTCCCCCACACATTTTCAATCTGGGGATTGTCAAGGCCAGTCCATTATCTCGGTGCCATTTTCCTCTTTACAAGACTTGCCCAGGTAACTTCGATGTTTGGGATCATTACCTTTTCGTAGCACCCATTTTTATCTATTTTTTTTAACACTGTGTTGACCTACTTTACGAGTCAACGCTGATAAAATTTGACCATTTTCTTGGCGTCCAAATTCTCGGTGAACAGCTCTAAAAAGTCAAAACTGCACTGAGACAAGCACCATTATATTGATTTTCACCGGGTGTTTGACGGTACACTGGATAAAACGTATATCGCTGATGGATCAACCACGCTTCAAGGGAACGTACGCCCAAAATGTCGTTTCAGCAGAAAAATCGCGACCTTTGTTTTGCTTAACCCAGTCTTTTTCGACGTGCTTTTGAGGGAGCAGCGTTTTCAAGATCGTGGGGTCATATTTCACATTTGCCTCTTGTAAATCCGTTGGTACTCACGTCTATTACCTTTATAGCTAGTTGAACGTGGGGCTGACGCAATCACATAGTGTGAGTTATTTTGAATAGATTGACTATCGCTTTATACCACTTTTCTGTGTTTGCTCGCTTGAAGCCCTAGTCGTTCGATTCACTCCGCCATGAAACTTGTTGAGTTTTTAATTGCTTTGGCAGCCGTTGAATTGATAGGCAGAGATATCTCTTGTACTTGTAAAAATGCCTCTTCTTATATAGACTGTATATACCCTATATTGTTAATAACCTAATTTCTAACTAAACTAAATTTGTTGAATGCTTTTCAAAAATGCATTTTATTTAAGTATTCTTAAAACACATCGAAAATAAAATTAAAATTACTGAACATTACTTTCTGTAGTACGTACATAAAAGAAGGCATCATTTTAAACAGGAGAGGAATTGACGAAGCTTGATGAAAATGACTACGGTCAGTTTCAATAGATATAACTTTAAGTCGCGTGAAATTATTTAACAATAATATTAATTCAACCGGACACAATTCCAGAATCTCCCGAAGGATAATCCTCCGTTATATCCCTCAATATCAATATTAATGTAGGATGAACTGATATTCCGTAATGGTAAACGATATGATTATATAAGATTTGGGTCTTTACCTCACATATGCGGAGGGTGCCTTATCCTTTTAATGAAATTAAGTACTTTTATTAACTAATGAATCAAGATAAACTTTTATCCTTGGTAACCTGAACAAAGCAAGGGAAAAAGCATTTATTTTTAAAGATAATGTCTGAAAGGTCCTTTTTGCAGTTTTTACAACAGTTGCATTTTCATTGGCATCCTCAATAAACAAATACCAACAGATGATACTGTTCACCACCCTGTGAATCTTTCAATTGTATAAGAGAGATGTTGTGAGAAAAGATAGTAGCCAATCATCTGAGAAAATAAATATCTCCTTATCTCTCATAATTTGTTATATTCCCAAAGATTGACACCTTGGTTAATAATGTCGATTTTTCTAAAAGATGACGTTACTAATAGATTTGTTAGTATAGACTAACTGACGGACTGAACGATGGTTTAAAAGTGACGATTTTCATATATAAGACTAAGAGCGTCCAGAACAGCCGAAAAAGTTCGAAAAAGCATTAGTGGATGAAGACTTGATGAGGCAGAAGCATTGAAAGTGGCCCACCCAATCCACCATTTCCGAATGTCTACGCGCATTGGGAAAGATCAAGAAGGAAGGAAAATTGGCTCCATATGTACTGAAGGAAAGTGATATTGAAAAGCAAACAACCACTTGTAAAATTTTACTTGCCAGACGAAAAATAAAAGATTTTTTGCATCGAGTTATAACAGGTGATGAAAAATGGATCTATTTTGACAACCTACAACGCAAAAACTCATGGGTAGACCCAGGCCAGCCCTTCAACATCACAACCACTGCGCAATAAGCATGGAAAGAAAGTTTTGATGTGTCTTTTGATGGGATAGTAAAAAACTATTTGGAAAACGTTAAATGGGATGTCCTACTCCACCCGCCGAATTCACCGGACTTAGCCCCTTCGGACTACCACTTATTTTGATCGACGCAGCACAAATTTATTGTTGGCATTCACACATGAATTGTTGGCTTCAAAAAAACTAGAAGTTCTTCTGGTGCGGAATCCATTCTTTGATAGAAAGATGAGAAAAAGTAATAGCTAACGCTAGCCAATTCTATGATTATTTAGGTAATTTATTTTGTTATCGGGATAAACGCTCAAAAGAATCGCCTATTATATTAAAATAATGTCTGTGAAAAAGGATTTTCGAGAGAGAATGACCAGAGGATATGATGCTTTCTGTCATATGTCCTGAGATCAACACTAAAATCACTATGTAAGATGCAAAGACTAATGAACAAAGGAGTTTAATGAACCATAAAAGAAGGGTCGAATTTAGATTATTAATTGATTGGAAGGAACTAAGAGAATCAGAACAAATTGGCCAACAGGATTTTTATTCAGAGGAGATGCTTTTCTGTGCTTCATGAATGGCACAGTTTCATCTGAAAGTAGGCAAGCTACGGGAGGAAAACTAAATTTGACACCAAAATTGCAGGAATAGGTGACAGCACCCACACCGGAATTGGTGAAAGGACGGGTATCCGGAAAGTAAATTGCGGAATTGCGCAGGAAATGGAGACCGAAAAGGAAAACGAGATTTTGCTTGGATGGCAATTCCAACCTTGATATTAGAATTAACAAAAGAATACACAAGTAGCCTTTGTTTAAAATTATGTAAACCAGAAGACAAAATATAATTATTCTGAAATGAAAATGAAATGAAAATTTAACTATTTCTATTTTAGAAACAAATGTAAACTTAATATAATATACAATGATTTAATCGAGTTTAAAATGCAATAATATTTAATAGAAAATGAACTTGCCCTAGACAAACTTTAGACAGTAATACAATATTTATTTATAACTTTGGTATCTGTCTGAATACTAATCGAAAACAGTTCGTTTAAATTCTCTCTTGAATAAACTGGTTAGCCGAAATGTCTTTAATGGAAAATACTTTTCTCTAGCTTGTAATACGACAGGGAAATTCTAATCGTCCAACAATATAATATTTGTTTGCTTTAACATTTATCTCTTTTGATTAAAAACTTCACTGAACCTTTTTTCTTTTAATTTAGTCTCCCATGAATATACTTTGAAGTATAATCTTTCGAGATAGGTTGCAAAAGTTCCGAAACTGTTTAGAAAAGGCAACTACTTACAAAGTTTAAAGTTATATCTTTGAAACACTATAACCTTCATCATGAAAGCTCCTTATCAAAATTCAAAACAAGCAAGATTATGTACAATTAGGTTGTCGTTTAACATATAGGTATCATAAAAAGACGCGATAGGTTAAAAAATATGAATAAAGGTTTGTCCAATGAGAGCGCGAGAACAAATTTAAACTTAATATAATATACAATGATTTAATCGAGTTTAAAATGCAATAATATTTAATAGAAAATGAACTTGCCCTAGACAAACTTTAGACAGTAATACAATATTTATTTATAACTTTGGTATCTGTCTGAATACTAATCGAAAACAGTTCGTTTAAATTCTCTCTTGAATAAACTGGTTAGCCGAAATGTCTTTAATGGAAAATACTTTTCTCTAGCTTGTAATACGACAGGGAAATTCTAATCGTCCAACAATATAATATTTGTTTGCTTTAACATTTATCTCTTTTGATTAAAAACTTCACTGAACCTTTTTTCTTTTAATTTAGTCTCCCATGAATATACTTTGAAGTATAATCTTTCGAGATAGGTTGCAAAAGTTCCGAAACTGTTTAGAAAAGGCAACTACTTACAAAGTTTAAAGTTATATCTTTGAAACACTATAACCTTCATCATGAAAGCTCCTTATCAAAATTCAAAACAAGCAAGATTATGTACAATTAGGTTGTCGTTTAACATATAGGTATCATAAAAAGACGCGATAGGTTAAAAAATATGAATAAAGGTTTGTCCAATGAGAGCGCGAGAACAAATTTAAACTTAATATAATGTACAATGATTTAATCGAGTTTAAAATGCAATAATATTTAATAGAAAATGAACTTGCCCTAGACAAACTTTAGACAGTAATACAATATTTATTTATAACTTTGGTATCTGTCTGAATACGAATGTAAAAGCAGTTCGTTTAATTTCTCCCTTGAATAAAATGGTTAGCTGAAATGTCTTTAATGGAAAATACTTTTCTCTAGCTTGTAATAAGACAGGGAAATTCTAATCGTCCAACAATATAGTAAAATTGTCATAAAACTTAATATGTGGGGTTAAAATAATATTCTGAACAACTTTCTCTAATAACTTTTTTTCCACATCTCTAATGCGAAACAAAATATCGAGAAATTACCCTGTTTGTGAGAGTGAATATGGGGGTGTCTTCATCTTAAATGTGACACACCATGACACACACGACCGAATCCTGTAGAATCTGTACCAAGTGTATATATATACCTGTGTATATATATATATATATATATATATATATATATATATATATATATATATATATATATATATATATATATATATATATATATATATATATATATATGTTACATCTAATATTTTTAAATAGAACTTTTGCATTGCAAAGTTGAAATAATGCATCCACGTACCTTATTAGAAACTCTATACTCTAACTAACTACACTAAACTACACTCTAACAATAAAACTGAACACTAACACTATTATTGATTAATTTGTCCGTTACTTTGTGATAGTTCATTTTTTAAATCGAATAAAACAATTTTACACTTTGTTATCTGTCACTTTTATTTTTAAAAATTTGTGTGACTATAGTTTCGTAAAACGATTTTACATTTTCAAATACAGAGTTTTAAAGTAGTGTTTGAGAATGTAAATCGTTTTACGAAACTATAGTCACACAAATTTTTAAAAATAAAAGTGATAGATAAGAAAGTATAAAATTGTTTTATTCGATTTGATTAACACTATTTTCACTACAAGTCTCGATCTCAATAGCCACGCACTTACCGAACGATGTCTTTACTTGAACTGACAACAAGAAAGAGATAACAAGAAAAGTAAAAATATCGATAAACAATTTTTTGTTAGAAAAAAAGGGTCGCAACCATGACTAAGTCCCGACAAAATGTTAACATTTTTATCTTATAAATAATACGAAAATATTTGGCGTTCGTACATATTGTATACAGGTTACTCTAAAATGTATGAATTTTTAGATACCTTCTTAAAATTTAAAAAAATATTGAAAACCTCTTAAAGACAATTAATTAGTCTAATAGAAAATTAATTTTTACTTTTTTTTATATAAACATGAAAGTACTAATTTGTTTCGAACTACATATGGAAAATAATAAGGTAATAAGTCTAAATTTTTTTCTCATTTTGAAAAATTATAACAGCTGCTTTCAGTGAGAATAATGTCTAATGTAACAGGAAAAATTTCAAAAAAATTATCATAAGGTAAGATGGCGACTACTTTTGCCTACTATTAGTTGATTGAGTTGACTTTCGAGTTTTGAGTTCTCGATATTTTGCTTCGCGTTAAAGATATCGAAAAAAAGTTATTAGAAAAAGAACGTCACGCTTTAAACTTAAAGTTTATTATGACTGACGTTTAACACTAGTATCAAATTATTTACTTTTCATGCCATACTAATTATCAAATTAAAAAATAAAAAAAAAGGTAGAGTGTTAGGGTTAGGGTTAGAGGCGGTAAGAGCAGCGACCTGGCGCTGCTGTGCCGAAACCGCACTGGAGCGGTAGTTGGTTCGATTCCAGCGCTCGGTTTTTCTTTCTTTCTTCTGTCTGTTTACTTCCTAAATGTTTTTGATTGTTTCTAGGCAAGAGTGTATAATCCGACTACGAATTACCCCTCAGTCACGCCAGTTAAAGGCTGGGTAAGGCCGGATGCCTTCTGAGAAGTGTTCTACGTTGGTCACTCGCCAGTCGGTAGGTTTCCTGATAGACTTATGGGTAGGCACATAACTAAGGGTTTATAGCCCGAGGGGGGTGCTGGCCTGGGTTTGTCGGAAGCTGATGACCGTGGTTCGGAACCCACGTTAAGCTGTAGGTCCAGTCGCTAAATAGCCTAGTTGTTGATGCGCCTCTAACCCTAACACTTTACCTTTTTTTAATATAATAAACAATATTCATATTATTACATTAAATAAGAAAATATGCATACAACACTACAAATATAACACAAAACATTTTTGCAAAATATTACGTTCAGCTGATCTGACTGAAGATGTGTAGTACTCTCTCTTACAGACAGTGGTGGAAGCTTGTCAGAAAAAGCAACAATGCAAATTTCAAACATCCCCCACAACGTTTGGTGGGGACCCCTGTCCAGGCATCCCGAAATATGTGGAGGTTGCTTATAAATGCAGACCATGTAAGTAAACTTCAATTTATAATTCTCATACGTCATGAATTTGGATAAGTTTTCAGAAGTGCCATTTACATTTAGTTTATTAAGCTATATCCTTAATCTGAACTAAAAATATTATAACGTTGTGTTGTCGAAAACTTTCAGAACTATATAAGTACTTAAAACATTTTAACGACCGATTGTCTAATTTGATTAGAAAACACACATATACAAAGAAAAATAATTCCAAAACTAATACAATGGTGGCCAATAGAACAAAAGAGGCGGGGCCTAATTAATATATTTTATTTAAACATCACAGAAACTATTTAAAAATCATTTTTAAATAGTTTCTAAGACATTAACGATTTGCCTATTAGAAACAAGACTTATTTCCATAGACGGATCAATTTTTGTGAAGAAATTACAAAGCTCATTTGCCATTCGTATACCTTAACTCAGGTTTAAAGTCACCTTTTCAGTGCTCGTTCAGGCTTCCTCTTCAATGAAATGGAGATTAAGCAGTTCCTTCATGACGGTTTCATCATCACCTTCATCTAGGGATTCAAGCAATTCTTGAATATCACTTGATTATATCTTCCGGAAACCTTCTCGTCCTGTGCCATTCGCAACTTGAGCAATGTTTTCAGTTAATGTTTGAATTTGTAGGGATTCTTCATCATTACCGACAGTTGGATGAAGTCACAGTTTTTTCCTGCATGATTTCAATGTGTATGGCTTCAGCTCTTGCAATGATTCTTTAATGTTAACAATGCAATTTGCTAAAAGAAAATAGAACAAAAGGAATCTTAGAGACAATTATGCTTCCTTAGGCTGAAGAGGATATACCTTTACAGTGAGTCTACCAACCAGACAATGATCCCTAACATATGGCTTATGTGGTGAAGCAGTGGTTCAAGTAGTAGAAAGTTCAGTAGAAAGAAGTATGTCGACATCTAATCGACTCGATAGTTTCAGATAATTATTCTTTAAATTTTTTATGATTTGTAATAAATTTTTTGATCGCGTAGTTTTGTCTAAAATATCTTATCAACATATAATTATCAATAAAGTAATTGTAAAAACTAAATCCACTTAGCGTCTGACTTGTGGTCAGCGTCTGTTCACCAGTGGAGCGGCAGAGATTTAAATTCTGGAACTAACCCCTCCAGTCTTAACCTCTGAACCGTCATGGTTCAAACCTTCAATTCAAAGTACAAAATGAAGCGTTCTAGTAAGTACAAAAAAATTACCCCAGGAGGTAAACAATCATCTGCCAGCTTTGCAGGTACAACCGGACTTTCGGAATCTGGGGCGTCCGGGCTTAAACGCAAAATCTTTCAGAGGGAGTCGGAGACCTCTGGCCAACGTCTGAAACCGAAAACCAAAACTTTCTTTGGAACGGTAAATATTAACTCTCTCCTGCACCCAGGAAAACTACACGAATTGGGGCGAACATTGGATCAGCAAAAAATCCAGGTTGACAGATCATAACACCTTGGACTTCGGCAACTACAGACTTTTTAAAAGAAAAACGGACAAAAGTATACTCAAAAATACACCACTCTCTCTTTCATTATCTCAAAAACCATTCTTGGCTCTATAACTAATATCCAGCCAGTAAATAATTGACTTATGACACTATCCCTCAAGTGTGCTAACAAAAACTATACATTAATCAAGGCACGCCTCTCAGTTAACGAAGAAAATAAATCTAATCCTGAAAAAGTGAATAAGACCTGGGAAATTCTGGAAAAGACTATTTCTAAAATTCCCTCTAACCATATAAAAATCCTATTGGGTGATTTCAACGCCCAAGTAGGGAAAGAAAGAAAGTACAGAAAAACAGTCGGCAGTTTTCCCGCTCATAAATGGACTAGCCATGATGGCAGAAGATTGGTTGAACTATGTTCGCAGTTTAATCTAAAAATAATGTCAACCCATTTTAAGAAGGAAATAACAAAACAAAAGACCTGGAGGTGCCCAAACACGTACATGGGTGAATTTCAAATTGACAATGTTGCCATTTCGTACCCCAATTATAAAGAGATTTTGAATGTTCAAGTCAGGAAAGAAGCTAACATAGACACGAATCACTACAATACTAGAATCAAACTTAACTTAAAACCTCGAAAACTTATTCAAACGAGACTGCTAATACCAAAGTTCGACCCTACGAAAATAAAACAAGCCCTAACAGAATTGCTGCAATTAAAGAGGACCTAAGATCCGTAAATATTACCCAAAGTGAAATTGAGGTTAGAGGCTGTTTCAGACACAAGGTTAACGTTTGGCAGGTTGGCCAGAGAGAAAAATGTAGGAAGACTGGAACAACTTCCTGTCTGACGAAAGGAAAAAAGCTCATAGCGAAAGAATGATATCAGTATGGGCGCAAAGAAAGGCTAACAACAACAAACGCCTCTAGCTGTACTTCGCGTGGTCCACCAGGGCCAATACGTGAATAATAATAAAGTAACTGTTTATATCCAGACTAATATCATGTATCCTTTTCAAATGATGAGTGAATTCATTCTGGAAAATTAATATTTTCCTGGAAACAACGTAAAAATGATTTTAAATAAAATATATTAATAAGGTTCCGTCGGTCTTATTTTATTGGCCACCTACCGACTTATAACTCAATTTAACAAAAAAAAAATTATTCTGCTGAGAAAACTAATCACTTAATATAATACAGCCAGAAGCCTTGTTGTTTTTTCCTGTTTCGTGTTATTCATAAGCCGAATACTTTTACATAAACCTCGAAACGCAGGCTCTACATTGTTGAGTGTCTTTTTTTTCGCAAAGCACTTCAATGAGTATAAAATCAGAATTTTAAATATCCATTGAAGTAAACTTGTATGGCTTCAGTTATAAAGTAGTTCATTTAAATTCCGTCTTTTTTTGCTTGAAAAATGTACTTTAGAATTTTCAATCGCTTTCTGTAATTTTTTCCAATATTTCTGGTTAAATTAATTCCGACACGAAAAAATATTTTATAATAAAAATATATTTAGTAATTAGAGTCTTATCTCTAAAAAAAACATTTTGAATCGATCTAAAATTATGGTAATCCGATGAGGTCGTTTGGTAAATAGGTTGTTAAAAGTTGGTCTGTTTGGTCTTAATCCTGCCTGTTCCTCACTATTGGCTTGTTCATGGTGCTTCTATAGTAATATTCGTGTGACCTTCATAAATCTGGCCTTATGTGGTTTTGAAGTGATAAAGTTACGATATGTGATCAGACTTTTTAGGTTATATTTACACTTGAAACTAAAAGATGGTGCTTTAAAGTAAAACTTCAATTATTTTGACATAATATAAAAAGTGCTATTTTGGTTTAGTACCAAAAATTAAAAACTAACATATGGTCGATTTTTTTTATACATTTGCAACGTGTGTGTTAATTATTTAATATGATTTTATAGTCACCACATTGTTCACCATTATTAATTACTGGTCTTAGTTTATTATTTAATTAACATATTTGCATGATTAGATTATACCTAGCAGATAAATAAATAACCCCAAATATAATAAAATACATATCTCCATATAATTAAATCTTTTGTATTTTCTGTAAAGTTTACAATTAATTAATAGTTAGTCAGATCTATTAATAACTTAACTTTTCCAACTAAAATACATTCGCACGAGAAATTGCCCAATTCTCCACTAATCTAATAAGAAAATTAAATACATTCTAACAATCCCCTGCCTGGATATTCTACAATTTTAGATAGTCTTATTCAGAAAATGTAATTCAACTTAAGAATATACACTCAGTGTTAAAATGTTTGACACACTTGAACAATCATTTTAAGGATATATCGGAGGTCAGAATTCTACAAAACATTTAAAAATTTGATAAAACATTTTGACTTAATATATATAATTTAAAATTATAGTAATTTTATACATGATCTTATGGACATTCACTAACATAATAAGTGAAACATGTTACAAATATACAAAGAAGCGTTCCAAACTTTCAGATTATGTAACTTAAACTGTTTGGAACACACACAATTTTGCACATTTTCAGTACTTTTACCTTAAATTATACCTCCGATAATTCCTTAAAATAATATATTTATGTCAACACTGCAATAATATTATTAATATTAAGTTCAACTGAAAGCTTGAAGAACATTTCCTATAATGAATCACATTTTTTTTTAGTTTTCTCCATACAAATCCACAAGATTAAACTGATATATACTGAATAACTGAACTAAACTGATATACTGTAATAAAACCTCTAGAAAAAATAAATCTTAAATATAACGCCCAAAAACAGTAAATATTTATTAATAATTGTTTTATATTCTGATCAAGGTCAATTAAACTTTTTCCCTTTTCCAGTATTTTAACTTCTAATTGAAACAAATAAAAAACACTAAAAAAAGTATAATAAAACTAAATTATATTTAAGTCTGTTGACATTTTATGGTGTGTCTAAAATACATTAACTTCTTAATGGCCTTGTCAATCATGTCTTGAATCAATCTCTTGATTTATTCGACGTGTTAGATTTATTGCCTTTTTATAACTGAAAAATGTTCCAATGTTTGCTTCAAGTTGCGTATTTTTATTTTACAATGAAGACAATACTATTATAATTATATTTTAGTTTAGAAAGTTTTTTCCTGGAGCATAAAAATAATTTTCTTTGAAAGCTAAAATTCTTTTATCAAAAAGTTTCGATGCTGTAGAAAATAGAAACTAAAAGGCGTCCTTTTTATCTTAGCTAGAAGACAACTTTATTCGATCTTATTATCATTTCGATGTTATTTTTCATGTCTTATAATACAAAGTATATCGTGTTGGAAATATGCTCGAAAACGTCATCCATTACATTAATATTAAGTATTAATGATCTAGTACTACTATGATCAACAAGTAAAGTGGTTTTTAAAAATTCGTGCGCTTTATGTATTGCTACAACCGTTTGTTTTAAGTTGGCCTTAAGTTGTTTAAGCCTTTTGTAACTGTTTTTAAATAGATTTGCATTAAAATTTATCTAAAAAACGATAATGAAACGATAGACGAGAACTACCAGAGGCAGACATGACGAAAATCTGTAGTTGTGTATGTATACTTTGACTTCACTATATCAGAGCGATACAGACCCGCGCACTTTAGCATCTCATGCGTAACTGACCGAACTAGTTTTGGATGACGCAACGTCACTCACGCCCCCACTCTTAGGTCGAAGAAGGTTCGCCGGTAGGAGAGCAGTAGCGACTTCTGTGATTCACCAAGCTTAGTCGGATGCGCAACAACTGTAGAGGAAAAACTTGACGTGATAGAAAAAAACTAAATAAAGTTTTGGAACTAGCATGTCAATTTACGTATAAAACAGCTTAAATATCGAACTCAACAGAAATTATTTTTCAAATTGTTCCCCAGTGTAATTTTTATTGTACTAATAAATTCAAAATACACGAACCAATAAACAATGTTTAAGTCATACATAATAATAATAATTTAATCATAATTTAACAATATTTTATTTTTCCTAAAATTATTCAGAAGTTAAACCACTAAAAAGAAACTAGGAATATTTTTATTGAGCTTGTAACATTCCAATTTGTGGAATTTCCGCTTGTTATAGAGTTATTATTTTGTCAACATATCACGCAAAAAAATATTTCCTATAAATAAATGACCACAAAAAATAATAAAATAAATATCGCGCATAATTAGCCCTTTTATGTTTTCATTGTAAACTTTCAATTAATTAGAACTTCGCAACTCTATTAACGAATCAACTTTTTCAAATAAAAAATACTCGTTTTGGAGCATATTAAATTTCCTACTCGCCTAATATGCAAACTAACAGATTCTAACAATCCACTGTCTAAAACTTCTACAATTTCTACCTATAATTTAAATTTTCTTAAAGAGATAATGTTATCCAACTTAAGGACAAATGTTCCAACAGTAAAGGCTTACAAGCAATATCGAAATGTATTCAAACCGAATTACATTTACTTCTTAATGGTCTTGCCAATCACGTCTTGAATTATTCGACGTGCGAGATTCATTGCTTTTTCTAAAACTAAGCGATAGCTAATTCTATATAAGTTTTCTCAATATTAGCTTCGAGTTAAATATCTTTCTTTTATATTGACGGTATAACCGTATTACAGCTACCTTTTAGGTTTCTTTTTTTTATTAGGGCATGACTTTTATATTGAGAACTGAAATTCTTTTATCAAAAAGCTTTGTTGCTGTAGAAAACGGCAACTAACCCGTTTCTTTTATCTTTGCTTGGAGAAAATTTCGTTGGTTCTTAAATTTATTATCATTTCGATGTCATTATTCATGTCTTATAACACAACGTATATCTTGTCGAATCTATTATATCTTTAATATATGACACGCTCCAGAACTTATCGATTAATTTCCTTATCGCGTAGAACAATAAAAGGGTGCTAGAAAATGGCTGGGGGGTGCTGAAGCAGTGCTTACGCCGCTATTATACAAAACAACCAATAATATATATTCTAATTCTTCA
Source organism: Cosmopolites sordidus (assembly GCA_031761425.1). NCBI lineage: Eukaryota > Metazoa > Arthropoda > Insecta > Coleoptera > Curculionidae > Cosmopolites > Cosmopolites sordidus. The sequence goes on along the minus strand of JARFXV010000457.1, from coordinate 240,817 downwards.
ACTATTAAATTTCTGTTCGATATAAGATAGATAAAAACAACTGTTTTACTATAAAATATTTCTCCTCATCCTCATTGGACAACAGAATTAAAATTTGAACATTATGTCGGATAAATAACGGAACTTTTTCAAATAAAAAAAAAAGTTATTTTTTCAAAATTATATATTTTTGGGCTGGACACGTTCAACCAATGCTAGCATATATTTCTGATATCGTTTTTCAGAATAGTCTCAATGAGCCTCGTCACGACTTCAAGTTTCGGGAACTGGAAATAGCCACACGGCGATAAATCAGGCGAATATGGAGGATGTTGGAGCACACAGACTTTGTTTTTGAGATGGTGCATTATCGTCCAACAAAAACCAACTTCCCAACGCTTTGACATGTGATCATAGTTTGACCATGTAGAACGTAAATGAGAAACGGGTTTGGATCGTCTTCCAAAGTATCACGACTGACTTGGAATCGCTTGTCCCACTCGAACACACGTATACGCGATAACCAATCATCACCATAAACTTTTTTCATTAATTCAAATGTTTCTGTAAAAGTTTTACAAAGCTTGAAACAATATTAAACATTAGTTCTTAGCCACATCATATTTTTATTACGAGAGGACAAAAGGTACTGTCACTTTAAGTGATATAACTTGACGATCCATTCTATCTATCTATGTATCATCTATCTCCAAATTTGTTTCTTAGTACTTCATTCTCCCATACTCCCAACATTCTCTCTTCCATTATCATCTCTCGAATTTCTTCCCTAACACTTGGTCCATGAAATACTGTGTCCAGATATCGGAATGATCCACTTCTTCAAACTTATGTGTTTACCTTCTTTCTGTTATTTGTTTCAAATACAAATTAAAATATTGGAAAAGGGGGAAAAGTTTAATTGACCTTGATCAGACTATAAAACAATTATTAGTAAATATTTACTGTTTTTGAGCGTTATATTTAAAATTTATTTGTTTTCTAGAAGTTTTATTACAGAATATTAGTTTAAACTTGAAGAGATTTACCACTAAACACCAAATCAATTTTTGAAACTTTTCGACGCGCGTTTCGCTAACCATGTTAGCATCATCATGATGATTTCTTATTTTTAACCTCCTAAGATTAAATCATCTCCTGATGATGTTAACATGGTTAGCGGAACGAACATCGAGAAGTTTAAATAAATAATTTTGTGTTTAGTTGTAAATCTTTTCGAGTTTAGAGATTCACACCGAAGGTTCCAGTGATATTGATACGGGCAAAATAATATTTTAAAATTAAATTGCCCTGCTGCCTCTTCAGATTTGAATATCAATGTCTGGGGAATGTTTTCAAGACGAGTTTACAGTCAATCAAGACAATACTAAATTCCTAGTTGATATACGATAAATAATAATTTTTTTTGTTATAAAATATTTCTCTTCATCCTCGTTAGGTAACACAATTCAAATTTTAACACATTACACCAAAATTGCCTTCTCATCGCACCAGAAAGTTTGAGACTTAACTACATAAGCGCTTTAACGATATAACGGCTGATGATCTAATTTCGTTAGGAAATTAAAACATTTACAAGAAAAAATCTGGAAATATTTTACATTCATTTCAATTAAAAATATTATTACTTTTTTGTTAATACAACTAATCAATTCGGTATCAAGAGCTTTCGAATATAATAGTTTCGTTGTTTTGATTTTGTTTTTGCACGGGCCTTGTTCTTTTTTGTTCGGATTGCATGTTTTCTGACAACACACTTTTTTCCTAAAAATCGAAATAGAGGCATAGCCTAGGCTCATTTTAGTTTTGTTTGGCGACATATTAAAACGGGTGTAACATGAAGGTAAACTAAGTTTCGATCGAACGAAGGGTATTTACGGAATTTTTTAATATCCATTGCACGGAAGTTCTCTATACAGCTTCACAATTTCCAGTTTGAAATGAAATTTTAATACACATTTCCGATTGAATTATTCATTATTGTACATGGTATTATTATGTCCTCTACTTAATTTTCAACCTTTTTTCTGACTGTCTTTGGCATTTATTTATGAAAAAAATTAATCTTCCTCATTTTCTATACAGTTTTGGCACTTTTCAGGCAACTATCGAATCGCAGATCGAAAAAAAACTTGATAGTGTTCATGTGGTAGAGTCATTGAGGCTTTTTTGGATGTCCTCAAGAGCTGTGAAACATCTATCAGCCAGATGGCGATGCAGGAATCGGAAATGAAGAAAATCCGAAAGGGTCAATGTCAGTGTCAAAAAGATTTTGAAAAATCTTAATTTCATTCGCAATGACATCGAAGTTTGAGAAACGAATATCAAAGTTTATCTTCAAAGCACTCAAAGCTTCTATTGCAATATCGACGGGAAACTCAGTCTCAGTCGTGTGGCTGAATATTTCACGTTTTAATTTTATTTAATTTCACGTATTATTTTCTGCCGGAACGATTTGATATTAGTGAGAAGCTGATTTTCAACTTGCAATCTCAAATTCAGTTCGTTCTTATTTTTTTGTCAAATCGACATAGAATGCTAACTTTCATAACCATTCGCTATTTTGTATTCGTTCGGTAAGAGGTCGATGCTTTTCGTTCAAAAAAATTTGGATCTCTGCTCGAAGTTCAAAAAAGCCCTGAGGGACTAGGGCTAGGGAGGGACTTCCGCAACTAAGCCAGCGTACGGCAATATGATATGGTAAGTCATTTTCTCCAATCTCTTCAATAAACTCGCGGAACTGTCAGTAATTCAGCCCATTCCCCCCTGGTTTTAGAATTTCAGACGTATCCAAACATTTTCCGCACAAGGACTGTTGATGAATGATACAATGTAAGACTAATGGTTTTAAACCACCATAATTTTCTATAGCCTTTGACACAAGTTTATTTTTACCACACATGTTTTTGCCTCCATCACTTATAATAGATTTCAGGTTGAACCATCGAAGGTTCTTCTTATTAATAGCATTTTCAATTCCCTTAAAAATATCTTCCCCAGTAGTCGTGCCATGCATAGTATCAATATGAAGAAGTTCTTCATGTATTTCGTAATTTTTATCTACTCCTCGAATATAAATCAACACCTGAGCAGTATCTGATACATATGTTGACTAATCCAAGGCCAGAGAACACCACTCAATATGTCCATTTTTGTCCAGTTAAATGATATAAATGGGTTTCACTTCCTTCGCCTTCCCTAGGCCTTCCCTTGATTGTACAAGAAAGTTAGTACATGCCGCAAATGCTTTTTGTTTGGCTCGAAACTCGACCTGTTTATCACACGAAAAAAATATAACGCTAACTCGAAATCGTGCATTTTGAAAGGTACTGTCGTAGTAACAAAATGATATAAGAAAATGAAGAAGATTTTTTTTTAATTCCCTACGAATACATTCCAACAAACCAATATTTAAAACTTTGACATTTCTACCTATAATTTCAATTTTCTTATACAGATAATATAACCCAACTTAAGGAAAATTTGTTCCTAAAAGACTTTTACGGAAAATCGAGATATATTCAAACGAAATTACATTTACTTCTTAATGGCCTTGTCAATCACGTATTGAATCAATCTCTTGATTTATTCGATGTGTGAGATTTATAGCCCTTCTATAACTGAATAACGTCTATAGTGGTTTCTCCATATTTGCTTCAAACTTGGAATGATTCATTTGCATTTTTTTTAGTGGAAGATGATTTTACTTTATGCCGAAAGCTAAATTTGTTTAACAAATTGAATTCGTTACTATAGAGAATGCTAACTAACAGACATTATCTTTATCTTCATAGCATTCAGTATTAAATTTATTATTATTTCATTGTTATTTGTCAGGTTGAATTATACGTCGTATACCGTGTCGAATCTATTATATCTTTAATACATGATACGTTCCAAAATGTTATCGATTAAGATGCCTATCGCGTGGAACAATAGGGGGAACAATAATTATTATATAGTGTTAAAATAAGTGTCCCGAAGTAAGTTTTGTACGGATTTTCTATTAGTTTCTCTTTTAACGCTTGTAGAGAAAAATCTGTGTCGGGTTGGTAATGTTTATTTACATATTATTACTCCAGTGACATTTACAATGTTTACGTTCAGATTCACTTTGATTTGCCTTCAGTTTATATTTCAAAAAGGGCAAAAACGCAAAACAAAAAAAATAGTTGTATCGTTTACGCAGAGGGGGGAATCACTGTATAAAATTAGTTTGGGGGGGTTCGGAGGCTGAGATTTTTACCTAGAAGGTGAGCATCGCTCTGGCCGTCCTTCAGACACTAATGTCGAGGAAAAAGATCCAGATACCAGGGTGCGTGAGATCGCTGATAAGTTAAATATTGGAAAATCGACTGGAATCTATATTTTAAATGTTACCTTGCACAAACTGGTCTTTTTCTTTACTGTTTCTCCGGATGTAGACGGGGCATTTCGTTTTGTCACAAATGTGTCCATTTTATGTAATATTATTAATTTATTTTATTACCACACTGTTATTAATTTATTTAACACTGAGTGAGAGAAGAAATTGTCGTACCTGTTTTCGTGAATAGTGAAATTCTTTGTTTTTATTACCAAAGCGCATAGCTTGTACCAACCTGCTTAAACACGCTCGGGGCGAATGATCCGTCGCATATGCGCCGGCGAGTGGTGCAGGATACAGGTCCGAATTGGTAAAATATAACGACAAGGGGTTACACCAGTCGTGTAGTTCGGTATTTGTGCCTGTGTGCCCGGTATTTCGGTATAAGTGTAACGACCCATTCACACATACATCAATCGTGTGAACACGCTCATAAGAGTTTACAAGCCACTTAATAATATAAACACTTCATCATAAATCACGATACAGAAAAAAACTAAATCATCGACCTGTACTATTCGAAAATTAAATAGGTTGAAGGAAACAATTGAACAAACGGTGAGAATTAGCAATCAGGAAAGACGTTGTACTTGATTATGACATTGCACAATCAAACGATTCAATCAGGACCCGGCAAAAAATTATCGAGTTTCAATTAGGATGTTTTGCTCCATCCACCTTACTCACCGGACATCGCACCCTCGAACTCCCATCTATTTTGCTCCCGCCAAAATTGTTTAAATGAAAAATCTTTTAAAAGGGAAGAAGAGGTACATTCTGTTGATGTTTTTCGACAATAAAGAATCAATTTTAGGAAAAAAGACATTATGACCTACCATTGCGTTGGTAAAAAGTTGTTAATAACAAAGGTCATTACATAAACTAAATAAATATTTACATAACCTGTTTACGTTTCTCTTTCTCTTTAAAAAATCCCTACGAATTTGGTAATTTTTAAGTAAGAAATACTACATTATGAATTGTAACTTGGTAAAACACTCAGATTTAAATGATGCCCTGCTCAAAATGCCATTCAAAATAAAGAGTATTTTTTTAGTTGAGTTTCCCTTCGATATGCCATTAGGCTTCGTTCATGTTATTTCCAGATTTTTTTTTCCTCGTTTTCCAGCCTGAAATTGTTCGAATGGACGAGCTTGAGGGAGATTTTTCGCTTTGGAGACAAATTGTAATGAATGCTCATTTAAGAAATGCTTCATTTCTCGAACATAATAGCATCAGAGTCAAATAAAACAAACTCCCCTATTAGATTTCCAAATTGATCAATTGTTTTAACATGATTTTTTTATATTTTACGTGATATTTGTTTAAAGCACAATCTGAGAATTAAATAAGCCACATTTCCTGATATGTGCATGTAAACATTATAATGCATTAGGCTTTAATAGAGGGTGATTTTTTTAGTGTGTCTGAACTTCCGAAAGGGCTCGCTGTCAAATCATCGTGGCAATAATTATAATAACAATAATAATAATAATAATCTTTATTGTCTGACAGAATAAATCCATTTATGAGACAATTCACAAAAAAAAATAACAAAGATAAAAAAGAAAATCAAGTCAAAAACAATGCTTATATAATAACAGACTTAGATAATAATAATAATAATAACCTTTATTGTTTGACAGAATAAATCCATTTGAGACAATTTAAAAAAAAAAGCAACAAAAAAAAAGAAAAAAAAAGAAAATCAAGACAAAATCAATGCGTATATAACAGACTTAAATAAAGCTACAACAACGATCCCTACAATTTATTATCGATTACTGCAACAGCTTCAAGGCGACAAACCTCGCGAACCGATCTGCAGATACGTTATTAATGTCAACATCGCAGCACAGATCATTGAAGAGCTTCATGGCCTGAAACAGAGGTGTCCTGACCATGAAGTTGGTTCTAGCATAGGGTAAATGAAAGGTGGGGCAGGATCTGATACACCTCGAAGGCACGTGGAAGCCCACCACAGACAGAAGTTCAGGGCAGTCAATGAGGGATCTACACAATTTATAGATGAACTGAAGAAGTAAACATTTTCGGCGACTAACTAACGATGATATTTGAAATTTCAACAGGAGACTATTCTGATCTATATGTCTCGTCGAATATCTTCCATCATGTCTGAATGCTAAAAACTTAGCGAATTTTCTCTGGACACCTTCTAGTTGCAATTTGTATCTGTTATACAAAAGGTTCCATACTACAGCACCATACTCCAACTTTGATCTCACATAACTGTGATACAGAGTTTTGAGTGTAATTATGTTCACGAAATCTGCCGAGTTCCAAAAGATGAATCCTAATATTCTCATTGCCTCACTCCGAATGTGGCTAATGTGAGATGAAAAAGACATTTTAGTATCAAAAACAATTCCCAAGTCCCTGAACATCCCGACCCTCTCAGTAATTGCACCATTCAGGTTGTAATCAAAATGCGTGACATTCTGGATATTCGCAAATGACATGATTCCACCATTCTTCAACAACCTCAATATCGTTCTGCAACATAAAGCAGTCAGCGTTGCTATTTATATTTCTATATAGTTTCAGATCATCTGCGTACATTAAAATATTGCTTGAAACATTTGTTACTATATCATTAATAAATAGTGCAAAAATAAGGGGAGCAAGATTACTGCCCTGTGGGGCCCCACTCGTGGCGGTAAATTGAGGTGATCTATAACCTCGTACCTCAACGTAATGCACTCGATCGCTCAAATATGACTCAAATAATAGTATAAGTTTGTCACTGAATCCAAAATTTGCCGATTTATGCAGCAAGATGGAGTGATCCATTCGATCAAAGGCCTTAGAGAAGTCAGTGTAGACCGTATCGACCTGTCCACCATCATCCAAAGTCCGACCAACAAACTGAGCGAAGCAAGCCAAATTGCTAATCGTACTCTGACCAGCAAAAAATCCATGCTGCCTCGATGATATCACACTCTTAACTTGACTGAATATGCACGTATAAACGGACATCTCAAATACTTTAGCAAAAGGCGACAAAATCGATGCAGGTCTGTAGTTTAAGATACTGCAACGATCGCCCTTCTTAAAGATCGGAACGATTCTTGCCTCCTTCCACACTTTTGGGAACACGCTGGTTGAAATTGCCAAATTAAACACAAAAGATAACGGCCTCAATAACGCAGGAGCACAATCTCCGACAAAAAAACACGGTACCTCATCAGGTCCGCAAATAAACCGTTTCTTCAATCTTTTCAGTGCCCTCATTATCATGTCATCAGATAAATAGTCGAGTGTTACCTGTGAGCTGGAATTATCACTATGTGGGGTCATGTTCCGATCAGTCGGAGGTCTATAAACGCCGCTGAAGAACTTTGCAAAGGCGTTAACAATATCGTTAGGGTCTGAGTACTCACAGTCTCCGTCTGTGAGCAATTCAGGAAGGGAATCCGACGAAACCCTTGCCCTGACGTAAGTCCAAAATGATGAAGGATCATCAGATATCGAATTCTCAGCTTTATTTAGATAGATTCTGTGGGCCGTGTTTATCATTTTCTTAACAGAAGTTCGTTGCACATTGAATTGTTCCCGCAAAGGCTGCGAATCTGATTTTTTCCTTTTTTTGAATAGTCTATGCTTGCGCTTTATGGCTTTTATTATCTCGGGTGTAAACCACACCGGAAATGTTCTCTTACGGATGATAGATCGGGGCACACATTCATCAATAATACCGAATATCTTCCCATACAGAAACTCGCATGCCCTATTCACATCACTTATAACATACAAATCTGACCAGTCTATATTTAAAACCCTCTGATAAAGCAACAAAAAATTTGCTTTTCTAAAATTGTATTTGAATTGGGATCTGTTGGCGGGAAACACACGCCGCTCATTGGAGTTAGAAGCGAAGAAGATGGAGAGGGAAGGATGGTGACTATCTTCATTAACCAACGGTGAGAGTTCTCTAGAGACCTCGCAATGGATATTTGAGATAATAAGATCCAATATTTTATGATGTGTGTTGCGATAGTTACTATATTGTTTAAAACCAAGTAAATTAATAAAATTAGATAATATTTCTGCTTTCTGATCGGGAATACTATCCTCACAAAGATTCGGCACGTTAAAGTCGCTCAATATCAATACATTATTATTATGAAGACAATGAAATGTTTCCAAAAGCTCGAAGAAAGATGAAAATTCATCGAAACTAATATTGGGTGGAACGTATATAACAAAAACATATAATGTCGATAAATTAACAGTCAATTTACACCCTATCACATCGGCCTTGACGATCTTCGAGCGGATTGCCTGGAGATCCAATTGAGTTGCATTTAATTTTTTCCTGGTAGCCAATATTACACCTCCACCCCTGGACACACCCATTCTACACAAGTCCCTGTCACATCTGAAAACAGAGTATCGACTATCGAATAGTTCACTAGATGATATATTGTCCTGAGCCCAGCTTTCAGTGATCGCAACAACGTCATGACTTGTACCACAAACAGACTTATAAAATTCATGGTACATACATGGTACATACAGACTTACAAAAAATGGTACATCAATCAATACCATTGAACATTCAAGGCATCAAGATTTAGTTGTTGTTTTATTCGAATTTAAATTTCGGATCCACGAAAAAAATCAGCGGCGGTTCGTGGAGGAAAAACAGGTGCACGTATAACCAAATTTTGGAATGGGGATAAGGAAATGTGTCGCAACCAAAAATTTTACATTTCTTAGTATCATACACACACTTTGCTGTGTAGAAATACGAGTGTAACTGTCAGACATCCAATATTCAAATAGGCACCTAAATAATAAAATTTTGCTAAACTCACCATAGCACCATGGCCATTAAATCTGTTTGTAGTTGAAGTCCATTCTCCTAAATTTCTGAGCAAAGTAGTCGATGACTTGATCATTAAAATTTGAAATTGACTTCACAAGTTTTTTTTGCTAACGCGCACAGCCGTTCATGGCCCATAGTGTTTCTTTATTTAAGAATAAATTATTAGGAATAGGAATTTTGTCTTCATTTGGAAAGAGGGGCTCGATATTCGTCAAATTTTTCAGTTTCAAATAAATATGCAACAATTAGGTATACACCGAAACTAAAACGTTCATGAACCTGTATGGTTAAACTATCACAGATTTCCTTGCATATTCTTTTCATCTTCCTTGCATCTTCTTTCTTCTATTCTCTATGATCGTTGTAGATTCTTCACCAGTTAAGTTACCAAATTCTTGATTAATTTGTATTTCTATATTGTCTCTAATAATTTGAATAGCTGTTGAAAAAAGCTGTCTGCATTGCTGTCTTTGTTTTTCACACGCGATAGTAAAGAAAACAGCGGCACAAACTTGTCCGTGCCCAAAGTAAGTGTTCTTTAATCGGTGCGCTTCGGCAACCCATATTTTTTTAATTTTTCGGTAGGACCAACCGCCACTGTCTATAATTGTATATTAATTTAAAAACTAAGATAGCTAATAAGTTATCTTAATTCCTAATTAAACTATATTTGAGTCTGTTTTTTAAATATATTCTATCGTATTTAAATATTTTTAAAATACGTCCAAAATACAAAATTCTCGACGGCCACACAATATATTCGAAATGATTGCGAACAAATCTTGTAGCAAACACCAAATTTAATGCCTGACAATTGCCTATTTTAAAATTGAAATCGATAAAATCAATTTCCATCAATCTTCAGATAAAAATTCCCATTAAATGTAAATTTTCAGATGAGTTTCGCAGCAAAGTGGCCTGTGAAAATGAACGAATTCAGCTGAAGTGCAATCCAAACTCCAGAGTGGCTGTATATAGTGCCAGTTATGGAAGAACACAATATGAGAGCATACAATGTCCACAGCCTCAAGGAGTACCCGAAGAAAGTAAGTTTTTATATATTTTTATAAATATGTAGATAATATATGGTTATGTAAAAAAAACTGATTTAAAATATTCTTTTTTTAATACTAATTAACAACGTTTTTATTGTGAATTATTAATGTTTCATTTTTTAATGATCCCTTAATTTCATAAAGTAGTTGCTAAAAACATTCTAAATTAATGAGCTAAAAATTGCACCTCTCTACGACAGATTTCTCTTAGATTTACAGGGACAAAAAAGTCAGAAAGAACCAAACCGGGTAAATACGAGGGATGTTTCAAAAATTCCTGTTTCAATTCATCCTATTTCCACACCTTGGGAGCATGTGCATTGCCCTGTTGTATAATCATTATTTTTTTTCTTCAAACTCGTTTTTTTTGTGTTAATTTTTTCATCCAGCTTGTTTAGAATGCTTGCAGAGCTTACTTTGAATATCACTTTATTTTATTTTTTTTTTTGCCGGTCGCGTTGGTGCGGCAGTAAGAGCGTCTGCTTTGCCGAATCCGCGCTGGAGCGGTAGCTGGTTCGATTCCAGCGCTCGGATGGTTATTTTTCTTTCTTCTGTCCGTTTATCTTTCCTAAATGTTTGTGATTGTTTCTAGGCAAGAGTGTAAAATCCGACTACGAATTACCCCTCAGTCACGCCAGTTAAAGGCTGGGTAAGGCCGGATGCCTTCTGAGAAGTGTTCTACGTTGGTCACTCGCCAGTCGGTAGGTTTCCTGATAGACTTATGGGTAGGCACATAACCAAGGGTTTATAGCCCGAGGGGGGTGCTGGCCTGGGTTTGTCGGAAGCTGATGACCGTGGTTCGGAACCCACGTTAAGCTGTAGGTCCAGTCGCTAAATAGCCTAGTTGCTGATGCGCCTCTAATCCAAACTACTTTACTTTACTTTACTTACTTTATTTTTCTCTAGAATAATCAGTATCAAAATGCCTCGTTATGGGGCGTTTGGTTTGGTTTGGTTAGGTGTTTTCTTTGGACTAACACTGCATGTATGTGCCGTCCGACGGGAAATCGGTGAAAATGTATGGAGCTGGGCAAAGTCAACTCAGTCAACTGGTCATAAATCGAAATAAGAAAAAATGATGGTGGTATCGAGAATATCGGATTGAAAAACATAAAGCTAGAATAAGTTAAACAATTTAAATACTTAGGAATAGATGGAAATACTCCAGCCAGAATACCAGAACCAGATTATATTATTCGCTAATTAAAAAAGCATTTAACAAGAGATAATTGAAAAGAGACTAAGATTAGAGTACATAAGGCTCTATGCATCCCAACTTTCACACGTGACTCCGAAATGTGGAAGCTAAATGAACATCAGAGAGTAAGAATACAGGCCTGTGAGACGAGAGTACTGAGAAGAATTATAGGACTAACTCTGAGGGTTATATATATATATATATATATATATATATATATATATATATATATATATATATATATATATATATATATATATATATATATGTTCTATTTGATTAAGACTTTTCATGTTATCGCTCTTTTTTATTTTCGCTTTCATGTATCAAAGCTTTTCTTTAAATCACGTCAATATGAGAAAAGATCACTGTATATATATATATATATATATATATATATATATATATATATATATATATATATATATATATATATATATATATATATATATATATATATATATATATGTGCTCACTTCTGAATAATGCAAATTTTAAGTCAATTAATATATATCCTATATAAAAGTATCGCTAATCTTATAAATTAGTGCAGTTTTTTGGATAACATTTTTAATGGGATCCCACTTATCAAATTATTTTCTACTTAACCCATCTCAGTGAACCCTTTCTGTTAGAATTTACCGGACCAGCTACTGAATTGGTGTTAGAAGGCCAGTGACCTTAAAATATAAATTATTTTCCTTTCTGGTGTGAGGTGTAGCCCAATTGTAAATCACCCCATCCTTTTCAGAAAATAATAATAAATTATATTAAAAGCAGAATCAAATTGAAATTGTATCTGAAGTAAGAAACCTCGTTTCATATTGTTCTTATATATGGTCTATCAAAAATATGTTTCTTTTTACTAGTTATTTTTTTTTCGCTTAAACATTTTATGAAAATGTGATACGGAAATGTCCGGTATATTAAACAGTACAACAAAAAAAGTAATGTAAAAAAAGTTTTTTGCCTAATATATAAGAGTGATTCGTACGACTACGATTGACTACGATTAAGTACGACTGAATCACCAAGATATTCATGAAATGTTTTTCCGTGCTCGACGTAAAAATTGTTCCGTCCACACCATCATTACCATCCATCGTCAACAAGCATCTCCCGAAAAGACTATTGATACAATCATTTTCATTCATCAAATGTGAGGCACAATTGTGTTTCTGACTAAGAAAACTTCCTTCATGCTAGTTTGTTCTTTTCTTGAAAGACCTATTTGTCCTTTGTATGTTTTTGAGCATGACCCACAAATGCATGTCTGAAATAAATGCAAAAGACTGAACCATCTTGGTAGTTCCCCTCTCTCAATAATCAAGTAGACATAAACAATTCACTTTTATTGAATTTGAACAAACAAGAAAACTCTTTCATTAAAAATTTGTGCTGAAGGATGAAGGCTTCTACAGCATGCTTCCAACTCGCGCGGTCCTGAGTTTTTCTCTGCCATTCGGGTCCAATATACTTATCAATCCATCGTGCTTTCCGGTCATCTTCGTGAACATATATGGCCTGCCGAACCTCCATTTCAATTTCTTATATATATATATAATGATAATAATTAAAACACTTGGTATTTGTTTCACAATATATTCAAGATATTCTCTAACATGTTTCGGCCTCGCGACCATTCTCAAAGAGAGTTATGTATAAACTGATGGTCGCGAGGCCGAAACATGTTAGAGAATATCTTGAATATATTGTGAAACAAATACCAAGTGTTTTAATTATTATCACTGTTACTATGTTTCACCAAGAGCCAACCGCGCAATCAATCAAAACTATATATATATATATATATATATATATATATATATATATATATATATATATATATATATATACCTCGTATTTGTAATAAATATTATGATTGCATTTAAATGACTTATTTAATAGGTTCGTTTGGAGTTTCTAAAATAGGAGAATTTTCATTCTAATAAGCTTTTGAAAACTGTGGACTTACCGCTTACTTGTTTATATTTGCTCTGAAACACTGTGTATTAGAAACATTTCTGTTCTGTGCCAAATTCCCTCTTGTTAAAACTTGTAAATTATTCAAGAAGCCCCCCCCTTGACAGAAAAGAACCATTTTGCTTTGAAGTAAAAACTATTTTTGCAATGCGCTCGTGGCGAAGACAAAATAAACTTCAGAATATTTTATTTTAGACGATTTCCACAACGGTAAACTTTTTCAGGACGAGAAATTTTAAAGTCATATTAGCAAACTTAACTTTATAAACTTTTTTTTCTTAATAACTTCTTCCAGAAGAATTCAAATCGTATCGTACCGCAGGTGGAAATTATTTTTCCGTTATATGTTTGAAAATTTGGAGCAATCTTTTTTTTTGTCTGGATAATTAAATTTAGTTGAAAGTTAAGGAAATGAAAAAATGAAAAAGATATCTTGAAAAATATAAAGGCGTATGTGTGTGTATGTGTTAACAATTCTTCGTTTTCACTCCATACACCCCAATTTTGGTTTACAAACAGAATTTGATTTAATTATTTATGAATTTGACACATCAAATGAATAAAAATAATATGAGAGGAAGAATCCAAGAAACATAGAGAAGAGGAAAATCGATCAAAGATCCAAAGTAGAAAGTGAAAATGACACAGACTTACTTTGCAATAAAGGAGTAACCATGACACAGGGAAAATTAGTGTCATATATATCCAAATTTATTTTGCCTTCTCCAAAATAATCTGCCCTCACTGCAATATACTTATTTCAACGTTTTTTGGAGGTTTCTTTTTAACGGCTTCTATGAACTTTTTTTTTTTACTGGACTTTTATGGACTGTAAACGATATCTAAGAAGTGGTTTCTTCAATCCGGGAACAGGAAAAAATTACACGGTACCATATATGGTGAATATGGTAATATTGTAAAATTTTTAGCGAAAACTTGACGATCCATTATTGGGATGTCGGTTATCATCAACCAGAAAACTTCTTAACAAGCGAAATAATATTAAACTCCTGCCAGATAACAAAGACAGTCGTGATGGTAAATCTTGCACTTTCGAATTTATTGTTGAACAATAAACTTTTCCCGAACAAGAAATTTTAAACTTATATTAACAAATCGAACTTTGTAAACTTATTCCTTTAATAACTGTTGCCGGAACAATTCAAATTATATCAAACCGAAGGCAAAAATCTCCCTTTTCCCTTCTACATCTGAGGAAACTGAGACAATCTTATATTGAATATTGATTAATTTTTTTTCTCCTTTGATATTTTGCTTGTTTTTGAAATAAAAAAAACAACACTGAACAGAAAAAAAATCATTTGTCATCAGAAATTAATTAACCTAAGTTTTCTTATTTGATATTTTCGTAACCAAAATGGAAAGATTAATAAATTATATATTGTGCTAAAGGTGCATTGTCTTAACTGACATAAAAGGAAGTAGGACTGGGATATTCCCCAAGGAACAAAGATACCGTGAGAGTTAACTTAATCATCTATGATACATAGAGAATATCTAAATGTTTTATCTCATATTGCGTTCGTATGACTATACAGAATAGCAAGTAATAAAATTTAATTTACTAAAGGAATGCCTACACGTTCGCATTTAACTGTTGTTTAAGAATAATTTTGTTTAAGAAGTGTAATAATTAGACCAGCTTGATGACCATCAAAACGCCGTTGATGGCGAGACAATGAACTTCTGGAATCAGATGAAACAGTTAATACCTTTCGCTATCCTCAACAAACAGCGAAAGGGGTCAGGGACACCATTCCTGCACTTGGCTGGGAATCCTTGCCCGACCCGCCGTACTCACCGGATTTGGCCCTTTCCGACTACCACTTGTTTTCATCGAAGTCTCACACATATTCCATGAAACACTTCAACAATTACGGAGATGCCGAGAAATGTTTAGTATGGTAGTTACAAAACTGCGATCAGGTTCGCTTTGATTTGCCTTCAGTCAAGTTGATTCAAATTGAAAGTGTCGGTCTATAACCTGCATTTACGTCACATTATATTTTTTGAAGTGAAACTTCTTAGGCGGCGATTCGATAATCGATTATTGGACGAGAATTGACAGTGAAATTTCAAGGACGCATCACGTTTAGACACATTTCGTTACGTAAGAGAGAAAAAATATATAACTTAGAGAGAAGGAGAAAGAGAGCTATACATTAAGAATAAGATAAGATAGTGTCGTGCATGATATATATGAACCTTTGAATATAAAACTACAGGAAGGGCCATATGATTCTGTAAGTGGGACCAGAATAGTAGCTGCATATGGCCGACTACTGTTGTTTCTTGTTTGGGAGTGCCGTAGGGAAGTATAAATAAAAACAAGGGAACTGATAAAAATTTACAGTTGTTTAAAACAATAAATTATTGTATAATTATCGTTACTGTATTTAATGAAGACTTACTAGATACGAAAGAGAAATGTAAAAATTTATATCTAACTGCCAGTACCATGGGAGGCACAGGCTGCAGGCCGGTTGTTACTAAATATAATGCACGTTATTAAACAAAAAAATTGCGTAGAACCCTATATTTCTTTGTTAACTGAGGCACGTCCAATAATTAGAATATTCCATTAAAAGTATTGGATAATTAGAGCGCATTTAAAGTTTCTAACTAACAACCCCAATTAAAAGTTTCAAATATAATACGGAGGGAAGTTTTTTGTTTTATATGTTCTCTATAAAATGAATGGTCGAGATTAAAATACACTGACGATTTTTATTTTATCGAATCAAACAAAATAAGTCCGCCTCTCGCTGTCTTACAAATTTTTACGTAACTCTGGCTCTGTCTGAACGACAACATATGTCCTTTAGTTTCTGGATCATTTCGGAATTAGTTTTGTAAACTTTAAAATAACCTTAACGAAAGTGGTGCCTAATCCATTTTGAACCAGAAAGACTTTTCAGCGTAGTTACCTTGAACGACATTTCCACTTTTAAATACCCTGACTATGATACACTTTGTCCTGTTGTACAAAATACGCGGTTGTCTTATGTTTGATCCAGTGAGCCATTTCTTTAGGCCTCGGAAAAAGCCTAATCGCTGAGAGATAAATCTGGCCAATACGGCGCATGTAAAAATACTGTACTTGTCGCAGTCTCAATGCAACTCGCGCATACAGATATATCTACATCCAAGGTTGTGGAAAGAATGTATCGCGTAGTTCCGACTGGGTGACACCGAGTTGGGTGTCTGTTGGCACTCAACACTGTTGTATATATATATATATATATATATATATATATATATATATATATATATATATATATATATATATATATATATATATATATATATGTTAGTTCGTAGTGTTTCGCGAATGGAAGAATACACTAGACTATTAGTCCGGGAGTACATCCGATCGTTTGTGTCCCGTTTGTTGAGAACGTGCAGACGTTTCGCCAAGGTCACCCTTGGTATTCTCAATGCTTGTCTGAGGACTGAAATCTGAAATGCCCAGTGTAACCTTGGAGAAACGTTTGCACGTTCCCCATAAACGATCGAATGGACTCCCGGACTATATATATATATATATATATATATATATATATATATATATATATATATATATATATATATATATAGAACGAGGTGTACGGCAGGGTGACGCAATATTGCCTATTCTTTTCTCGGCTGGCCTTGAAGAAGTATTCCGTAAACTGGATAGGGAACAGGATGGTGTAAAGATCAATGGTGCAAACTTAAACCATCTTGGATTTGCAGATGATATTATTCCCATTTCACAAGACCCAGAGGAGCTGCAACAACGCATACAAGAACTGCAAAGGGCTGGCGAACCATTTGGCTTGAAAATAAACCTGAAAATGAGTAAGGTTATGTTCAATAACTTCGCTCAGGACAGAAGAATTTCAGTTTTAGGAAGGGATTTGCAGATTGTGGACAGCTTTATATATCTTGGGCAGAGGATTTCAATGGAGGGGAATACCGCCCGGGAGGTGGAACGGCGTGTTAAATGTGGCTGGCAGACATTTGGCAGACTCAACATTGTGTTTAAGAGCAGACTCCCACTTTGCCTGAAAAGAAAAGTCTTTGATCAGTGCGTTCTACCCGTTATGGCATATGGAAGTGAAACCTGGACACTCGCATCGCAATCAATTCAAAAACTTCGGGTGGTACAGAGGGGAATGGAAAGATGTATGCTTGGCATTACAAGACCAGACAGAAAGTCCTGCGCATGGATCAGGGAACAAACAAAAGTCTGTGACATCATTGGAAGAATAAAGCAATCGAAATGGAGATGGGCAGGCCATATAGCGAGGCAATGGGACGACAGATGGACTAAGGCAATCCTGGAGTGGATACCGCTTGATCGCAAACGTCCGCGAAGTCCGCGACGTCCGCGATCGCGATCGCAAACATCCGCGACCCGAGTGGCAGAGGAAAGCCCAGGACCGTGAAAGTTGGAAGCATGCTGAAGAGGCCTGATGATGCTGATGATTATGATATATTCATGAAAACAAAATTTAATGAATTAACAGTTGATATTGCGTCACAAAAAAAAAAAACGTTTAAAACAGCGCCATCTATCCGTCGTCATTCGAACTTGATCCCATATTAATACTAAGCCATATTTTTATTTAAAATTTAAAAATCGCGCTTTATTATTTTGGGGTTAATAAAAATGCTATAAAAGGCATAATAAAGTGTGTTTTCGGCCGTTCGGTTTTAACATAATTCTGCATAAAAAACATTATTAACCTGGCTGATGTGTCTCACCCAACAAAAATAAAAATAGCATTCGTTTTTATATCAGTGTAATTTGCGAAGTTTTACTTGCTGACTTGCATTATCCTTAAACTCTGATTATGTTCGAGCAAGAACATTTTCTAGACGATCTTCTTCACTGATAAGAATTCTCGTTATCATTACACTGTACTTAAGGGTACAATCGTAACATTTTTTAACCTTATAGGATTTTGTTTAATAACCTCAGACCTTAAGCTGCTTTTAACGACTCTGCCAAGCAGTATTTTAACACGCAAAGATTACTCCAATCAACTGAAAACAGCCAAAAATAAAATTCGTTGGCGAAAACTAAAACATGTCATATTTTAACCACCGTACAATATAATTTTGTTCGTATTCCCTCATATTCTATATGAGGGAGATATTCTATCACTTTTTTAAACTTTGCGATGCTCGTTTTACTAACCACGTTAACATCATCAGGAGATAATTCAATCTCCAGAAGATTGAAAAAGTTTAAAAATGTTCGTTGATGTTTAGTAGTTAAAAAAATCTTTGAATGCTTTTGTTTTCAGCTTGTCTGGCAAGCTATGCAACAGAAACTGTAATGCAACTCTGTCATGGAAAGCGGAAATGTGAACTCGGAGCAGATATCAGCACTTTTGGTAGCCCATGTAAACCCCAATCCCGAATGTATTTGAAAATAGTTTATACTTGTGGTAAGTTTAAATATAAATAACATTTTTATTGAAATTATATTTGCCTATTCAACCAGGAAAAATGGAAAATCATAGAATGGAGACTTCTTTAAGAGTTGGCCTGATTTTCGTAAAAATATCATCCATTTTTAGAGGAAATTGAAGTTTAAAATAGTTATTCTACACACAGATTGCATCATTTTATCACATATATACGTAGATGTTTTGCTCGTACAAAGGAATTCAATATCGGAGATAATATTGCTGCAAATACACTGGTTCGAAAAAATACACTTCTTGGAAATATAAATTAATTTGTTATATTCTAAATACATAAATAATATTGAGTTATCTCGAAAAGACCTTTACTTCTCACATACAATATTTTTTACAACACAATTTTAATACAATTATTTCAATTGATTTTTTACAAGGTTCATCCGAAAATTCTTTTGCATAACATGTTCAAAAATATTTTAAAAAAACTAATAACTGATTTGTACAGGGAAAATTTGTTTAAATATTTCACGTCTCCAATTTGGTTAAAAGTGTGGTATTGTATCTATTTTAACATGACTATAACGAAAAACTAATCAGTTTTAACCTAGAAACAACTGCTTTTAAACCCTGTAAACTGGGAAACTGTGTTTTTCAATATTTTTAGAGAAATCATTGAAATTAAAAAACTTTTTCAGATGTTGGATTCTTTTCATCAGCATCATATTCGCCTTAAAATATTACATATATAATAGTATTTTTACCTAGATATCTCAACATGAGGGAGAAATATGAGCAAAACTCTAAAAATGGCTAAAAATGTCGAATTTTCATGACTATATGCATGGAAACTCGGTCAAAAAATTTCACGTCTCAGATTTGGCTGAAAGTGCGGTGTTGTATGTATTTCAACATGATTGTGGTGAAAAACCTATCAGTTTTGACGTAGAGATTACTGCTTTTATTTTAAATCCTGTAAACTGAGAAATTGTATTTTTCAATATTTTTAGAAAATTCATTGAAATTCATAAACTTTTTCAGATATCGAATTTTTTTAACCAGCATCACATTCGCCTTAAAATATTACGTATCTAATAGTATTTTTACCTAGATATCTCAACATGTGGGAGAAATATGAGCAAAACTCTAAAAATGGCTAAAAATGTCGAATTTTCATGACTATATGCATGGAAACTCGGTCAAAAAATTTCACGTCTCAGATTTGGCTGAAAGTGCGGTGTTGTATGTATTTCAACATGATTGTGGTGAAAAACCTATCAGTTTTGACCTAGAGATTACTGCTTTTATTTTAAATCCTGTAAACTGAGAAATTGTATTTTTCAATATTTTTAGAAAATTCAATGAAATTCATAAACTTTTTCAGATATCGAATTTTTTTAACCAGCATCACATTCGCCTTAAAATATTACGTATCTAATAGTATTTTTATCTAGATATCTCAACATGTGGGAGAAATATGAGCAAAACTCTAAAAATGGCTAAAAATGTCGAATTTTCATGACTATATACATGGAAACTCGGTCAAAAAATTTCACGTCTCAGATTTGGCTGAAAGTGCGGTGTTGTATGTATTTCAACATGATTGTGGTGAAAAACCTATCAGTTTTGACCTAGAGATTACTGCTTTTATTTTAAATCCTGTAAACTGAGAAATTGTATTTTTCAATATTTTTAGAAAATTCAATGAAATTCATAAACTTTTTCAGATATCGAATTTTTTTAACCAGCATCACATTCGCCTTAAAATATTACGTATCTAATAGTATTTTTACCTACATATCTCAAAATGTGGGAGAAATGTGAGCAAAACTCTAAAAATGGCTAAAAATGTCGAATTTTCATGACTATATGCATGGAAACTCGGTCAAAAAATTTCACGTCTCAGATTTGGCTGAAAGTGCGGTGTTGTATGTATTTCAACATGATTCTGGTGAAAAACCTATCAGTTTTGACGTAGAGATTACTGCTTTTATTTTAAATCCTGTAAACTGAGAAACTGTATTTTTCAATATTTTTAGAAAATTCATTGAAATTCATAAACTTTTTCAGATATCGATTTTTTTTAACCAGCATCACATTCGCCTTAAAATATTACGTATCTAGTAGTATTTTTACCTAGATATCTCAACATGTGGGAGAAATGTGAGCAAAACTCTAAAAATGGCTAAAAATGTCGAATTTTCATGACTATATGCATGGAAACTCGGTCAAAAAATTTCACGTCTCAGATTTGGCTGAAAGTGCGGTGTTGTATGTATTTCAACATGATTCTGGTGAAAAACCTATCAGTTTTGACGTAGAGATTACTGCTTTTATTTTAAATCCTGTAAACTGAGAAACTGTATTTTTCAATATTTTTAGAAAATTCATTGAAATTCATAAACTTTTTCAGATATCGATTTTTTTTAACCAGCATCACATTCGCCTTAAAATATTACGTATCTAGTAGTATTTTTACCTAGATATCTCAACATGTGGGAGAAATATGAGCAAAACTCTAAAAATGGCTAAAAATGTCGAATTTTCATGACTATATGCATGGAAACTCGGTCAAAAAATTTCACGTCTCAGATTTGGCTGAAAGTGCAGTGTTGTATATATTTCAACATGATTGTGGTGAAAAACCTATCAGTTTTTACCTAGAAATTACTGCTTTTGTTTTAAATCCTGTAAACTGAGAAACCGTATATTTCAATATGTTTGTAAAACTCATTGAAATTTAAAAACTTTTTCTGATATCGCATTCTTTTAATCAGGATCATATTCACCTTAAAATATTACAAAGATAGTAATATTTTTACTTAGATATCTCAACATTAAGAAGAAATATGAGCAAAAGTCTAAAAATTGCCAAAAAAGCCGAATTTTCATGACTATATCTATGGGAAACTTAGTTAAAAAATTTCAAATCTCCGATTTGACCGAAAGTGTGGTATAGTATGTGTTTTAACATGATTTTAACAAAAAAAACTTATCAGTTTTGACCTAGAAATAGTTGTAAGAGTTGAAGTGAGTTGAGTGAGTAAGAATAGTTGTAATAGAGAAATAGTTGTAAACTGAGAAACTATGTTTTTTAGTATTTTCAGAAAAATCATTAAAATTCAAAAACTTGTTCAGATATCGTATTTTTTTACTCAGCATTATATTCGCCTTAAAACATTATATACAAAGTAGTATTTTTACTTGGACATCTCAACACCAACGAAAAATATGAGCAAAAGTTCAAAAATGGCCAAAAATCGCCAACTTTCATGACTATGTATGCAAAATTAGTCAAAAAATTTTACAACTCCCATTTGGATAAAAGTTTAGTATTGTGGATAGGTTAACATAACTGTAACGAAAAACTTAACAGTTTTAACCTAGAAACAATTGATGACACCAATTAATGTGTACGTGAGATATAAAGTTGTTTATAAGCTCCTAGGTAATATATATAGCTCCTATCTTAAGACATTAGCTTTGAAATTAATATTTGTATCAGCTCTTACTAAACACTAACACAATCCTTCGGACAAATATTGGTATAATAATATTTGAATTTGAATTTACAAAGTTAAATTAGTTACCGTAAGCCCTAGCTTTCATATTGTTTTCGGTATATTGATTTTTGCATTGAAGTTCGCGTTTATTATTGCTATTCTGTTTATCCATACATATAAACTAATAAGTTTTATATATTTAATTGGATTTCCAACTATATACGTGCGGTTTTCTCTGGCGCTTAGTTTTTTTTATTCATATATTATATATTTTATGCCTTAGTATTACGCGGCTTTCACAGACTACGGTTTAGGACTAATGTTAAAAAGACGTTCAAAAATTTATCGTTGCGTACCGTACATTGTTTTCATACATAACGATTTACTGCCGTTGATTGAGCTCAGTATTTATCTTGACGTCGATAGAATCCGTCGCTGTCCATTCTAGAACGGCAAGACCACGATTTTGTACCGTTCCTTGTGAAAACAACTGCTCCGGGATCTGCAGTCACAGTGCTCGTAACAGTGCTCTTAAAACGAGAGACAGTAGATGTCCTGATCTTCTCCTATCTTCAACTCATGTTTCTCTCCCGGAACTTTTTGAACCAGAGCTTCCAGCTCTACTTCGGAAACCTTACGAGCGGCGTCAGTGGGTTTGAAGCCTTCTTTAAAATGATGTCTCACAATTGCTTTAATTTCGTTAATCGTTTTTAACGTTTTTGATAATGAATGAATGTTAAGGAATGAATGAACGAAAAAAGACAAATGCTTTTATTGATGTCTTGAGCACCATTTTTATGGTTTGCAGAATTTTTTGTGCGATTGAACAAAGAAATATTTGATTTTTCATTATTTTTATGTGACCTACGTATATAGTTGCCAATTCAACAGATTAAATCCATTAATTTTAGTTTAGTTAAATTAAATTTATTATATTTAATTTTTTTCGTCTTTTTCTGTATGGAAAAAATCGTAATTACGTTTTATAAAAGTGTCAGGATTTTTATTAATCACCCCAAACTTCGAGAAGTTTTACAAAAATAATTTCGTATTGCGTGAAACTTTAGATTGCAAATTGAAAACACTTTAAGCTTTTAAAAATGCATTCCTTGATATTATTTGTGAGCAAAACTATAGAATATGAAATAGAATATGATAATAATGGAATATAATCTAAAAAACGTCTAATTTTAAATTTAATATCCAATATACATTTGTGATCGAAAGGTAGTGTTTTAATCCTCGTCCACAAGAAATACAAGGGAGAATTGATAGGGTAGTTGGCAATATACGTCTCTAGGGAATCAAAACAAATCATTTTCTATAAAAATATACACAACTAACAAAAACTAGAAAAAAAAAACAGGATATTAGTTGAAGATTAGAACTTTATCAATATCTAGCCTCTATTCTGTTACAGAACTCAAAGCAAATCACTTGTTTTTTACCGAGGCCAAAGATGAATTCACTTGCTTTCCAAAGGTGTAGATGGTTTTTGTAATTTTTATTTCGATACAAAAAAAAAAGAAAATTTAAAATAATGTGTTAAAAACTCAACTCGAAAGCGATGATAGATTGCAATG
Source organism: Cosmopolites sordidus (assembly GCA_031761425.1). NCBI lineage: Eukaryota > Metazoa > Arthropoda > Insecta > Coleoptera > Curculionidae > Cosmopolites > Cosmopolites sordidus. The sequence continues at coordinate 216,848 of JARFXV010000457.1, read as the reverse complement.
TTTGGATGTTTTACTAGGTAAAAAAAATCAAAATAGAGTAGATTTTGATATTTTTGAAAAAAAACACCACCATTTCGAGATTCCTAATAATATATATCCCTATATATGTCCTCTATACTGACGCAGAGTTTGAACGTCATCTGTCATTTCGTTTGTTTACAGTGTTCGATTTTGTCAGTCCATGTGTTTGTTTGTTTAACAGAAGGCTTACAGTGAATTGCCTTTTCAAAAAAAAAAGTGCATAAGAGTGATACAGTCAAATTCATTCGAAAGCAGTCGAGGTGTGGTGGAAGATTTGCCTCGCCCTGGTCGGTCGTTAACGTCTCCAGCTGAAGTTAACATCGCTAAAGTGAAGGAAATGATGACTGAAAATCGTCATTTATGTTTGAGAGAGATAGTGCCGAAAGACCTGAATTTTCTTCAGAAACTCAATTGCGTGAAGGTATCTGAAAACATGCTAGAACGAGTCAATTCCGTGATACCGAGATATTTGAAATCATTCACTGTGTCGAAGATGCTGTTTTGTTGTTTTTCGTTGTTTATTTATTTATTTGTGTTATTACCTACTAGCTAAATACATTTCTAATCCATATATAAATTTATAGAATTGAAAGATGATTAACAATTTTAAAGCGTAATTAAAAATTAAACAAAGAATTTTTTTTGATAATGTTTTGCACGATTGTGATAATAATACGTATAACATTAAAACATTGCCTTTTGAGTGGAAGAAAATTAAAATCATTAATTAATAAATTTAATTAACAAGTCTCTTTTATTAACAAGATAATTAAAACAATCTTTAGATAAGAAATGTTATTTTTAGGAGACTATTTCAAGCATCGGTTCGAAATGTTTTTTGATGTAAATTTTTCCGAGTTGCTCGATGTTGAAAAATTTCCTTCCACAAATCCGTGTTTTTTTTTCTAAAATCTATCAAGTCCTAGTAATCTCCAACTAAGCGAAATTGAACAAATCCATCACACTCGATGGTAATATAGCAATTCCCCTTTTCGAAACACTACGGCATGCCAATGAATTTGCAATAAGTAAGTGGCGGGGATGTCTAGCTCAACGCAAATTTTAAATCAATAAGTACATTTCAAATATACAGCAAGTAAAAAACATTGTGTACACCCGGTCAAATTTTAATGGCCAACCTTTTCCTTTAATTAAAAAAGAAGATAAAAATTTTTATAACGTTTTAGTGATCAACAGGGGCTTTAAGGTTTTAAAAGTAACACTATAACAAAAAACAAGCAAGTACAATGATAAATATAAGGATTGTATATTAATCTTATGTCTCTATGCAAAATAAGTCTGTGTACACAATCTTGTTTATTATTATATAACAAACAATGACATACAGTGCGTGACAAAAGACACAATCACCTAATGAAACAACCATATACAAAATTAATATTCTGTTAAAAGAGCTTTTCTCTTTATAACTTCTCTTAGGGCCGGTTCTACAATGCAAGTATATACCTGGTATAAGCTATACTTGGAATAAAGTCTGAAACGCCCCTTCTACTATCGCCGAACAAAGCTATTCTCGGTAGAAATCGACAAATTATAGGCGGATATACTCCGAATATAGTTATACTTGCTTTCTATTGGCCAGCTTCAGTTGTCAGTATTAATAAACATAACCTGTCCTTTCTTTATATTCGACAGTTTTATGCATTTTAATTATAAAAGTGAAATAAACAACACTGGGGAACAGAAGAAGAGAAGATAACGGTTTTGTGAGTAGCTTTCGACTACGGAAACCTTATCCCATCTACCAAATAGTGCAGATACGGGATTATTTTAGAAAATAATCTCGGGTGGATGGAGGGCGCGAAACGCGCGAAAATGGGGAACAGAAATTTTGTTGACTTGGATCTGTGACTCGTTTTTGACTAATTTTTCATCTCTGAATTCAAAAATATTCGCAGTTTTTCTCTATCACGTCAAGTTCTTAAGCTACAGCATACCCCTCATTTTACCTTAAAACTGTACATACGAAGGGAAATAAAGTGAGATCTGACCAAATAGATTAGAATATTTTATTCATACAGAGGTTAACATATTATTAAAAGTTAAATTGTGTTTATACAAAAAATAAATAAAAGATATTATGGTAAAAATTTCGTCTTATAGCTTTTCCTGGAGTGTTCACTTTGTGGACATTCGCGCTTGATGCTCCTACAGTAGTCAACCATCATACTGACATCCCATCTACCTTGATACCGCGCTTCCATAACTTTTAGATCTTGGTCGAATCGCTCGCCCTGTTCATCACTAACAGCACCAAGACTTTCTGGGAAGTTAACAAGATGACTATGTAAGAAACTGAACAAAACTGAAACAAAGAAACTGAATGACCTGTTGGGACTGAACCGTATAAATTTCCATTATGTAGGAGAGCACACTTCAAGCTACGCTTTGAGCTATCTATAAACAATCGCCATTCAATTGCGTTAGAGTTAGAAATGGCCAATTCTTTCATTAAACCTTCTACGTTCTGGCAATATACGAATCCGTCATTATTTCTGAAGTGCTGCCTATATTCACTTTCTCTGGATCGATAGAATCATTGGAAACTTTGAATTCTTCGTCGGTGGAGTCACTTTGATCTTCACTTGAAAAACTGGCACTAGAATTTCAGCTGAATAAGGCACAGGGCGTATAGCTGACGGTAAACTAGGGTACTCAATTTTATGTTTGTTTTTCTTGTTGAATCCTGATGTTTTCACAATGGAAAAGTAGCAATCACTTAAGTGATCTTTGGTCTCTTGCCAAACCATTGGTATACCAAACGAAAGTTTATTACGTGTTCTCTTCGTCCACATTCGTAAACTCTCTACACACTGCTTGCACACTTTATGAGGGGCCCATGATTTATCTTGGTCGTCAAATGTACTAATATTAGTCCGTTGAATGGGGATGGTAAAACTGTAGAGAAACATTTAAGAACTCCTCCACAATCACCGGATTTAAACAGAGCATATCTGGGGGAATTAAAAGGAAACCCTGGAAGAGGAGTGGATCCTAATGTCACAACAAATTTAGTTTCTTCTGTGAAAAAAAAGACTCTGTAGAGTTATTAAAAACAAAGAGCCTACAGACTATTAAACATAACTAATATTATACAGAAAAAAAAAATATAACTTAAAATAAAATCAGTGTGTACAGACTTAAATTAAATAAAATTAAGTAAAATTGTGTAATTAAATAAACTTCAAATGTTCTGATGAAAAATGTTAGGAATAAAACGTCTCAACATATAAAAAAGTTTATATCAATTAAAGTTTACTCTTTTATTTGTAAAAATCTGAAAATTATGTCAGACTTTTTTTTTAAATTTTGATTAAGTCAAAATATTATGTTGATAATAATCATATAACTTCTCGTACATCCCCGTTATCAAATTGAACCTAAATAAACGCACTAAACCAAATGAAAATGAAGTAATAAAATTCGAATCATCAGATAATAAAATATAAACAAACAATTATAGCCTACAAAAAAACCACTGACTAAACACGAATAAAAATTTTATCACCAGTTAATCGAAAAATATTCTAGGAACAAATTATAATATTCTGAAATATACAGGGTGCTCACATTTATGCGTCAGTACAATAACAAATATAGTATTATCATTAAAAAGAAAGACTTTTGTTTTGAAAATTCTCGCATTTTACGTATCGATATAATCAATTTAGTTTTAAAGTTGATGTGACTGTCCTTGATATGTTGCAGAATTTTCTCGTATTATACTGAGAGAGGATTACGTTGAAGAACAGAAACTAAATTTAAATAAATAAATACATTGCGTTTTATTTAAAAAGTGACAGATAAAAAATATAAAAGGCAAAAATAAATTTGTTTCAAATTAAACGAATCGAAAACTTGAATACTATAACAATATATTAAAGATGAAAGCTTTATATTGCTTGAAAATATTTTACACGACTTTGATATAACAGGCAGAAAGAAAAACAAAGCCGTCTGGGTAAAACGCTTTTATCAACAAGATAATTAAAACAATCCTTAAGTAAGAAATAATATTTTGGGGGGGGGCGTGTCTTTGAAACATCGTTATAAATGTTGTTTTATGTACATTGTTCGAAGTGTTCAAGGTTAAAAAATGCCCTCTCACATTTTTTTGAGTCCTAATACCAGGTGTGGCCGATAATAAGTATGTCTCTTATGTAATTTTGTTAAAAAACGCCCAGGTCAACCGAAAAAAAATTGAAGATGCCGAATTGCAAGCGTTGTTGGAAGAAGACGATATGCAAATGTAACAACAACTGGCAGAGAGGTTAAATGGCATAAGGCAGGAAAATGGGTACCACATCAGCTGAACGACAGACAGATCGAAAAGCGAAAAACGGTTTTGCTTTCTCGGCTTGAAAGAAAAACTTTAATGCATTGTATCGTAACTGGAGACGAAAATTAGATATTTGTATCATGCATTGATCAAAATGTGACCAGAATGAGCTACAAGGCACGGAAAATTAATTTTGCAGCACGACAACGCCACATCATACACAGCGAAAGCGGAGAGAAACACCATTTCTACACTCTTCACATCACCCATCGTACTCACCAGACTTGGCCCCTTCCGACTACCATGAAATACTTTAACGATTACGATAACGATACTTATACTACTCCGATTACGGAGATGTCAAAAATTGGCTTGATGACTGAACCACCTCAAAAGATGTACCGTTTTACTGAGACGATATCCACAAATTGCCAGAGAAATCGAAAACATGTGCAACTAGCGATAGCACATACGTTGAATAAATAATTTTTTCTCTTTCTCCTAAATTCAATGTATTTTTATTAAGAAAAAATTAAGAATTATTAACCGTCACTAGACTTGTTTATCTTTGTTTATATGTACGATTGCAAAAAAAAAATAAGGCAGACTAAGCGCTGTAAAAAGTTCTAGCCAACCTAGAAGTGTTCAAGGACATGACGAACGGTATTTTGCAGGCTATTTCGAGGATGCCTCTTAATCTGCATTAATTTGCGGTGGAGGTGCGTGTTTATCATTCTTATAGGATTCTTCCTGGTACAACACGCCACAAAACGCATCATTTAGAGTAGTGTCGAGGTGGAATTCAATAGGACTTGTAATATTATTCTATTATGGTATGAGGAGCATTATGCTTGTGAATCAGGCCGTCATATTATGCAGCCCGTGGTTAGGCTGGATCAGTAAACTCGTCTTTCAACAATATAGCTCTGAACGAACTTTTGAAAATTAACGGCTTGATGTATTTGTACAACGCGTCAGGGACCTTGTTTCGACTACTACTTACTAGTCAAATTTGAATACTTGACCTACAATCCACGGTATACTCTATTCATCTAGAGTTTACTATAATATAAACCTTATATGATTAATAAGATAACTCTCTAAAATTACATAAAAAATAATATTTTCTTTGATCTCACACATATATATTTCTCGATCTTAACAATATTTTATTTCTCTCAAAAATGGAACATTTTTATACGATTATTCAGTTTATTCTCAGTCTAAAAAATCGCCAAAAGAATTTCTTTAAATTCAGCCAATATAACGATTCAGGGCTAAATATAAGCAGTTTAATTCGCAGAAAGAAAAGCTTAAACAAATCCTTAATAATTCCTCCAAATAATTTAATACATTAACCAAAATACTTTTCATTTTTTTTTCCATTTTGCTTGTAAATATTGAATTTCGTATCTAAAGAACCACTTATTTGTTGACATAATTCATTGAGCGATCCATTTCCGAACGTAATCGGAAATTATGTCGTCAAGAGGGCGTTGCATCAATTTGATAAAACAGAAATCCAATAGTGCCAAATCTGGAGGATACTCTGGGTGTAACAAACTATTTTTCAAACTTGTGTATACATTATTTTTAGTTTTAGTTTGTTTAGTAATCGGAATATTACCTTTTCTTTTTAAGTAGTTTTACTTTTCGAATAAATAAAAAAATTATATTCATTTCTCCAAATTCACGAACTTTACTGAAAACAAGGAAATTTCAATAAAAATGACAAGAATACGGTAGCTGCTGTAAAATAGGAACGAGCTTATAAAAACAAACTAGAATAAAAAGAATCAAGTGTTTCATCTTTCCAGTTACGACATAGTTTAATTTAAAATAATCAAAATGGAATTTTTAAATAACTAAAAGAGAAATAGGAGTAGCAAAAATTAAACAGGACCCTATTTTTATTTTTATTGAAGTGTAATAGTTTTTTGTGAAGCAAATCTATTAATTTATTTTAGACTACATGAAATGTGTGCGTGCATTAATTGAAATAAAATGTTAATAATGAACTAAATTTCTCAAATATAATGATAGTTTATCTCCATGATTATTGGAGGATATTGTTACTCTTATTCGTAGGACAGACCCCAAACAAATCCTTAAAGATATTGTAAAAAACAATCTAAGAAAATAGCAACAAAATGCGGACGTAATGTAATGGTGCGTGAGGAAAAAAACTACTGAAAAAGTTCCCATTTTTACATGCTAAGATATATCCAATTAAATTTGCGATGTACTTTACGATAAGCTTTTTGAGTACTCTCACTCTTGTAACATACTCAAAAACGTAATAAAAATATTATATTCGTTTGGACATACTGGAAAATGGAAATCTTTGAAAAATTTGACTTTTATTTTCGTCAGGAAAAAAATAATAAAACTAAAAAAATCACGATTGCTTCTATAAAATAGGAACGAGGTTATAAAAGTAAAGTAGTATTAAGAGAATAAAGGGTTTGCGCTTAACATTTACGAGATATTTAAATTAAAAATAATTAAAATAAAACTGCATTTTTCAAAATAAATATCACCCTAACTCTACATGGTTAATAACTCTGATGTCTGCATTAAATTAATAACAATTATATTTTTGTAGGATCCTTTTATTCTCACGAAACAAAGCAGTTTTTAGAGAATTACTCAGTTTATTCCCAATCCGAAAATCTCTCAAATTTATCTCAATTTCAGCCAATAGGAAGAATTAGGGATAAACGTAAGTACTATTATTCGCAGGAAAGACCCCAAATAACCCCTTAAAGAAATTGTAAAAAAAATCTAAGGAAAATAGCAAAAAAATGCGGACGTAATCTGATGATACGTGAGGAAAAATCTACTGAAAAAGAGCCGATTCTATTTTTACTTACTACGATATATCCAATTAAATTTGCGATGTACTTTACAATACAGTTTTTGAGTCCTCCTACTCTTGGAACATACTCAAAAACGTAATAAAAATATTATATTCGTTTGGACATATTCGTAAACTTACTGGAAATAATTTTATTATCTTCGAAAAATTTGACTTTTATTTTTGTCAGGAAAAAAATGATAAAACTGAAAAGAACACGATAGCTGTTGTAAACGAGGAGCGAGGTTATAAAAATAAAGTAGTATTAAGAGAATAAAGGGTTTGCGCTTAACATTTACGAGATATTTCAATTAAAAATAATTAAAATGTGTCTATTATGTTGTATTTTGCACTGTTAATGAGAGGTGACAAGACAAAAAGAAAACCTGAGAATTTTAATCAAACATCTGAGGAAATTGATTATAATACAAAAGAAAACTGCATTTTTCAGAATAAATATCACCCTGAATCTATATGATTGTCACAACAACTATGATGTATATATTAAATTAATATCAATTATATTCTTGTCGGATTCTTTCATTCTCACACAACAAAGCAAGTTTTAGAGAATTACTCAGTTTATTTCCAATCGGGAAATATCTCAAATTTATCTCAATTTCAGTCAATAGAAAAGTAAAGTAAAGTGTTTGGGTTAGAGGCGCATCAGCAACTAGGCTATTTAGCGACTGGACCTACAGCTTAACGTGGGTTCCGAACCACGGTCATCAGCTTCCGACAAACCCAGGCCAGCACCCCCCTCGGGCTATAAACCTTTGGTTATGTGCCTACCCATAAGTCTATCAGGAAACCTACCGACTGGCGAGTGACCAACGTAGAACACTTCTCAGAAGGCATCCGGCCTTACCCAGCCTTTAACTGGCGTGAGTGAGGGGTAATTCGTAGTCGGATTTTACACTCTTGCCTAGAAACAATCACAAACATTTAGGAAAGATAAACGGACAGAAGAAAGAAAAATAACCATCCGAGCGCTGGAATCGTACCAGCTACCGCTCAGCGCGGATTCGGCAAAGCAGACGCTCTTACCGCCGCACCAAAGCGACCGGCAATCAATAGAAAGAATTAGGGATAAACGCAAGTACTATTACTCGCAGGAAAGACTCCAAACCACTCCTTAAAGAAATTGTAAAAAAAAAGCGGGAAAAGTCCTGATTCAGATTATTAGTTACTACGATATATCCAATTAAATTTGCCATGTACTTTACGATACACTTTTGGGTACTTTCATTCTTGAAATACATTCAAAAACAAAATAAAAATATTACATCGCAAACTCTTCTGGAAAGAATTTTATTATCTCTGAAAAATGTCACTTTTATTTTTCGTCAGGAATATTTTTAATAAAAATGAAAAGAATACAGTAGCTGCTGTAAAATTGAAACAAGGTTATAAAAACGTAGTGGAATAAAGAGATTCAAGTGTTTGCATTTAACGTTTACGAGATAGTTTAATTAAAATATTACAAGTTATAAGTATTACACACGATTGCTGTCTAATTAAACCGCCCGAACAACGTTGATATTTTTTTTTGTTCGGTAAACTTATTTAGGAAACTCCTTTATCTGTCTAGACTGAAAGCCTTTAAAACAACTCGATGTTTTAGGACCAAGCAATAAATCTCTCATATTTCAGAAAGTTGCGTTTAATTTTATGAAAGTTCACGCCCTTTCTGTAGCACGAAACGATTCTCTCCCTGCCCAATGAAACTTTTGACTTTAAAATTTTTCCTAATTGGAATGCGAATTTTAAAACAACAGCGGGAGAGAGGAGCCCATGCTGTAATCGATAATTTTGATATCACAATTTCATTTATCATTTTTTACATAGTGGATTATGCGGCATTCTATTAACATAAATTTATGAACAAAAAAATTGAGAGTTTACAGACGCCATTGAAATTTTTGCATACAATCAGAATAAAGATTATGCATTACTGGAATTCGGGGATCAGTTGTTTTACTTCTTCGGGGAGAATATTACGACTGTTCATAAAAAAAACTTCATTTTCAACACTATATTTCGCGCTTTGTCGTGGTCAAAAAGCTACAGAAGCAGTTCGAGATATTTGGCCCGTATATAGCCGATCGGACTACTCGAGATTGGTTTGTCAAGTTCCAAAATCGTAATTTCGACTTGGATGACACTCCCGGCTCTGGTCGACCTTCCGATATCAACGAGGACCATCTTAAAGCACATTTGAAGAAGGACGGCCGTCAAATATCTCGAGAATTGGCTGACAAGATGGACTGCGGCCTTACGACAACGTCCAACATCTTCAATCCATGAGATTTGAATGGTCTGAACATGATGGGAACATGAATGGTAACGGGGGATGAGATGGTGTCTCTACGTCAATATGAAGTAAAGGAAGAGGTGGGTGACCGCAGGAAACATACCAAAGGCGAGAGTTAAGCAAGATCCCCATCCCAAGAAGACCATGATCGGCTTTTGGTGGGTACTTATGTACTGGGAAATGTTGGAGAAAAACAACACGGTCAACAAGGAACGCTACCTCGTCCAGCTGCGTCGTGTAAATGAGGTTATTCAACTCAAACAATCCGATTAATAAGGCCAAGTTATCTTGCTCCATGGCAATGCACGATTTCATATAGCAAACAGCGTCAAGGAGGCCCTAAATGATCTGGGAGGTTCCTCCGCATCCGCCGAACTTGCGCCAACCGTTTATCACCCTTTTGCTCGCTATCCTACCAAATAAGGGGCGTAACCTTCGCCGTAACCAAATTCGACCACCTCAAAAACTGACTTAACAATGAGAGTTGGGATCAGGTCTTTAACAAGGACGGAGATTAATACACCATTATTAATTTTTTGTTATTGTTGCTTTTTTCAATAAAGCTTTTTAGCAAAAAAACGGCGGGAATTTATGGAACAACCCAAATTATACAAAATTATATTTCCCCATATTTTTTAAATTTCTGTAGACAAGTCTAATTTACCAGTTAATTGTTTTCCACCCTGTATCATATAAACGTATTGTAGTTTTCTTTTATGTGAAAACTAACCTAGTTTCGAAATAGTCTATCTGAAAATTCGAAAACAGACAAGGCATAAAGAAAAGAAATTGCTTTTTTGGCTGTTGAATTATAAAAGGAGATCAATGAACGACAAAAAAAAGTATAAATGTTTACGAATGAGAGATGTCAGCACATATTGGCCGTCCAATATAAAGCGCAATTTAGCAAAAATCGCTTAATTCTGCCATCCTGACTCTAATATCACAGAGAAACGAGCGAAATAAATCTTTGGCGACCCTAAACAGTAGTAAAAGAATATTCGAAGAGGGCCTTTGTAATCAATAGCCCTGAATTTTTTTTTCAGTTCCAAGACATGTTCTCAAAGACCAATATGAAGGGCCGCTCGAAGAGGACGAACTAGACCAAAACCCAAACGAGGACACCGACGAATTCGACACTTACGACACGGAAAACGAACATATTAGAGAATCCGCAGCCTCCCCACCAATACCCAAACTTGACGATGCCTCCAGAGATAATTTTACAAAAGAAGCTGGCCTAACACCGGAAAGTAACCCAACCGAATTGCACTTTGGTAAGTTCCCCTTACAAGCCCTTTTTCGTTACTTTACTTCAACCTTTAATATTTCATTGGTTTTAGACTTTCAACCTTATATATATATATATATATATATATATATATATATATATATATATATATATATATATATATATATATATATATATATATATATATATATATATATATATATATTTTCGCTTTTTTAAAACTTCACGACGCACTTTAATCTAAGATTAAATCATCTCCTGATGATGCTAACATGGTTAGCGAAACGTGCGCCGAGAAGTTTTAAAAAAATGGTGTTTAGTGCTAAATATCTTCGAATTTGTATCTATGATAACATTACCTAATAGTATGGTGTAGGAAATTTGGATTTAAGTTTGTTTAGTAAACCTGGGTGCCACACTCTCGAAGGCTTGTGTAACATCAAAGTTAGACTGCTCTAGACACTGTACTGCTGAAGAGGGGCGTTTAATTTTGTAATTGAGAAGCCAAAACAAATCTTATGCATTTATTATCAATGCAATCAACGGTGACCGAAAATAACCAGAAAAAAGAGGCTGTCCAAGAAAAATGAGCGAGTCTCTGAAGGATTTGCTATCTCTAAAAAAAATGTTTAACTTAAGTATCAGCACCAGAATCATAAGAGGACGTTTACAACAGCTTTAAACATCTCAGTAGTTTATATTCAAACTAATATCATATATACTTTTTAACTGCTCTGTAAATTGATTCTGGAACATTAACACAGTCTTAGAAACAACGTAAAAATGAGTTTACATAAATAAAAAATATTAATACTCTGCCACTTTTACTATATTGGCCACCACTGTATACATCAATTTCATAGTTTTTTCCTTTAGTCCAGAACATTTATTTTATATTTTCATTTATCATTTATTTTAAATTTCAAAATACACTTTGTTTCAAAAAATATATTAATTAAAATATTAACCATTGTTATCAAGTCTTAAATATCAAGTGTAAAATTATAAACATATAGAGCTTTGTGATTTTTCAATATTAACATAAACTCCCCACCCAAAACAAAATGAAACTTCTAGGATGAGTGACCTCTGTTGTTTTTTTTTATTGCTTTAGTCCATATTTTAAAATGTCATTGATTTAACAGTTGAATTATTACCAACCAATCTTTAGCTTTATATATTCATACGCCATAACTTTTTTTCTTTTCTCCAGGACATGAATTTAAAATATATTGTGTCACAAAAAATTCTCAATATATATATATATATATATATATATATATATATATATATATATATATATATATATATATATATATATATATATATATATATATATACCCACGCCTTTTAACACAAAAAGTGATTTTCATCTTCAACTCGATTTTTCGACCAAAATAAAGAAACAACCATTAGATTTCAACGATCAATTCAAATGTTATTGTGCATGAGCGATAATATAATTTTGCAAATATTTAATTGAATCCGTTATAAGAACCGTTTCTAGAACCGTAGTAGTTTTTTCGAGCCCTAACAATTTCTGTACCTTCTATGAACATTTTTTACCATATTCATTCCCATTGGCTCTAAACAATAAATTGCCCTAGTTTGCGTTAACACTCTTCCCGGTTTGAACTAGCGCGCGATCAAACTAAAGCATTAACAATTGTAACCTCTATATGATAATATCATAATGAAAACCATACAACTGTCCTTTATAGACAAGTGTTGACTTGTATGTCGTGATTATAGTGTTATTGCCATTCTGTTACCCTTTTATTGCATTGGGATCTATAAACTTTCTAATAATAAGTTGAATTAAACACGCGAAGCTACCAAATATAGAACTGACTAAACAATTTTAATTAACTTAAGTGGATTAGATTTGATTTATTTTAAGAACGAAAAAAACGCAGATTACATTATAAATTTAAGGGAAAGATAATCAATTTTTATACCTGTTTGGTCAATATTGGCAAGACATATACGAACATTTTATGTTAGCAGGTTGTTTATATTATACACTCAGTATCAAAATGTTTTCGAAAAACTTGTCAAAATAACATATTAATATGAAAACTGTAGTTAAATGTATTTGTGTTCATATTTAAGTTGTATTGAAGATGTTTCTCAATAAGTTCAGAGGAAAATACTGAAAAATTAAGCCTGAATAGTATTTTTCAAAGTTCCATATTTGTAAAGTCTCTTGATTCACTATAAACTCACCATGAAAGCATCGCCCACGCATTTTCAATGACATTTAAATCTTAAGAGAGAGCAGGCCAGTCTAATTTTGAAAAATTATTTTGCCCGAACCAATTCTTCATAATTTTTGGCGAATGAATGGAGGATTAATAATGTTTCCAACATTTTGACTTTCAAAAAGATAATTATTTACTTATAATTGATTTATATACTGATTAAGTTCAATTATACTATTTCCAGTATTATACCCAGTATCCAGTATTTTAAGTTGTATTTGAAACAAATTAAAAAAATACAAAAAACAATAATAAATCTTAATTATATTTTTTTTAATATATATGTTGTATCTAACATTTTGACAGTGAGTGTATATATTTCAATTAAAGCTCATCGTCATTCTTGCAATTAGTTTTTGTTTTTATCTTTACTTTAAATTAAATACCTTGGATGAAGAATGTCTCGTCTTCCTGTAGAAACGAGAAAATATAAATACCATACCTAGAAAATTCTTTTATAATTTTATTTGAACATGATCAAAATTATTCGTTGTAAAATACATTCAGAATTTGACATGATGCAAAAGCTAGAAACAGAACCTGTTTAACGAAAAACCAAAATTTCTATTCAAAAAATATATCCACATATAAATATAACTTATTTTACAACAAATTAAATTAATAATAAAAGGGATTTACAGTTTAAAATGAATTTTGATAGTTGAAACGGAATATTTAGTTATTTATCAGAAAGTTTATAATAAATAAAAATATATTTTGCCACTATAAATTTCAGTTTGTTCATTATATTATATCAATAATTAATATAGATTAATGTGAAATTGTTTTCCGATAAAATACGTATCGTGTTTTAATCATTTTTATCATTCTGAAGTTTTAAAATTCATAAAAAAATGCGCTTTATATATCCATACAACAATTTGTTATTTTTAAGTTGGTATGAGCAACTTAATTCTTTCACCTTTATAACTAACTAAAGTGAATCAATAACAATTATTCAGGTGCATCAAAAACAGTAACTATCCAAACTGAATATCTCATTTTAACATTTTTTTTTCCTTTCTCCCCCATACACCTCTGATCTAGCGATCCATGCGATTCTTTAAACTGAAATAGGCGATGAAAGAAAGGCTTCCTACTTTGTATTTACTTACAAGGGGTCTGTTTTCAATAAAAACTAAAGAAAACTATTAAAAAAATAACAGCAATTTCACTTTAGTCACCTTTTCTGATAAATAAACTATGTATGTCGTTATTTAAATTACCATTTAATACACTATTAATTAATGTTCCACATTGTTCTGCTTACCGTAGTTGATTTCCCACCCTTGCGGTTTTAATTTTGTAATCAACACCACGAAAACAACTGTTTACATATGTAAGAGGGTTTTTGACAAGCCCAAAAGTTGTTCAGCACGTAGTTGAACAACTTCCGTTGTTTATTGTATGCTCGTTAACTATTTTGACCGTTTTGCATTAGGTTGGATACAGGAAACATTTTGTTCTAATCATTAATTTTCATCATAACCAACATATAAATGTTTCAGAAGGTACACAAAAAATTAAGATATTCTTGATGATATGGCGAATGCGGACAATTAGTAATTGACTATATATACACTCAGTGTCTAAATGATTTATATATATATATATATATATATATATATATATATATATATATATATATATATATATATATATATATATATATATATATATATATATATATATATATATAGTTCGTAGTGTTTCGCGGATGGAAGAATACGCTAGACTATTAGACCGGGAGTACATCCAACCGTTTGTGTCCCGTTTGTTGGGAACGTGCAGACGTTTCGCCAAGGTCACACTTGGCATTCTCAATGCTTGTCTGAAGACTGAAAAAAAACTTTTTTTCAGTCTTATTTTTTTCACTTATATTGTTCACAAACGGGACACAAACGATCGGATGTACTCCCGGTCTAATAGCGTAGCATATATATATATATATATATATATATATATATATATATATATATATATATATATATATATATATATATATATATATATATATATGCTACAGAAATTTCAATAAATTTCAATATAATTAAGTTTTATTATTCTTTTTTAGTGTTATTTTTTTAATCTATTTCAAATACAAGTTGAAATATTGAAAGAGAGAAACAATTTAATTGACCTTGATCAGAATATGAAGCAATTAAATAAATACTTAGCTTTTTGGGCGTCAAAATGTTGGAAACACTTTAAATCTCACTGAAAATGTGTGGCGGATACTTCCAAGACAAGAGGCTTCATGTGAAGAAATTCCACAACAAACAGTTTTTGAATTTATAATTGGAATCACTATACATTCACAATTTACTATACATCACACTTCATCTCATGGCAAAATCACAAAATGTTAACATGTTGTTTATTTATATTTCCCTCTTGTTAACTTTTCTCTATGCCACACAACTGAGTATTTTGTTGCATCTAGAATCCAGTCTTCAGTTTAACTTAAAATATCATTTTGACACTGATTGTATATATTTCAGTTTGCAGAAAAAAAATTGTAAGATATTCTTGATTATATGGACTTAACATACAATAGGAGGATCGCTTCATTTTAATTTATTCTTCTTTTAAGACTGTTTAATCTCCACGCCCCATATATAACTAAATTTACAGAATAAGATGGATTTTAACTGTTAAATATATAGAGTGACCTTCGTTTTACGTTATACATTTAAACGCTCCGTAAATTCGTGCGTATTTTTAATAAAACTTTCAAGAAAGATCAATTTTCAAAATAAAAATCGTGTTTTGGATGACTGTAACTATTAATTTTAAGAAGAAAAAGTTTATAAAAAATACATATATTTATTTTCTTTTTCAGAAATTCAAAAGCGTCACATTGTTTATATCAGTATAAGCGTAGCAGTGGTTTTAATAATTCTCATTACTTTCCTGGTTGGCCGTCTATTATTGAATCGCCGTCGAACTCAAAAAGAAGCAAAATTCTACGCCACAAGTATATCTGATCACACTCTGGCCAATGGATTCACAGACGACATCAGCGAGGTTTGTAAACACGGCCCTTAACATTTACCCCTTGGCCCTAATACCGCTACTTCACGATAGCATTGTCTTTATCCCATTGGGGTACCAGATAACATTTACGGCATTTATCTATTTAGGGCGGATAAATCGAATTCGAAAACGATCTTTTCTAGTTCTGCATCTCATAAAAACGAAATAATAAAAAAAACTGTTCGCTCATTTGAATTCCATTACTGGTTCTCGCTTTCTTTTTATTTTATGGAACAATTTAGATTAATAGTGTATAATTAGTGCATACTAAGTAGTTTTAAAATACATATAGTCAAGGTCAAAAGTAGTGGGAAACAAAACACACAAATAATTATTTATAGTATGTGAGTATAATTTTAGGCAACAATTTACAACAAAGATGGCATTAAAATCTGCATTATTTCTATTATTTTTCTTTTGCTACACTTTTTCAGGACTCAATGTTGTATAGTACAAAAAGTAACGATACGACGTAAACACAACGATAAAGTTAAACTTTATCCATTATATGAATCCATTTTTCTATAGAATGAGTCAGTAGTGTTCCACTATGACTAAACACACTGATAAGCAGTGAACTTATAAATTATTACCAATATAAATCTTTATATTGCACAAATGGATAAATTGTTGTTAATGTCATTCTTAGACCCAGATGTCTTTGATTTGGTCTGTTCGTCTTTTTGGAGGTCAGCTGCGTGACCTAGAACCCTCAATCAGTCCCTGTAGCACCCGTAAGCGTGCAGTTTGTAGCACGGTCTTTCTAGGTAACTGCCATCCCTGCGTTCAATTTGTTCTGGCAGTCCACGGGCTGGGAAAGTCCCGTCTCCATCACTAAAGTTCAAGAGAATCAATACGCTCGAGGTCTTGTTTTAGGGCTTGTGTTAATATATGTTAATTTGGCCAGTTATAAGCAGTAAAAAAACAAGAAAAACGAAACTCTCTACTTAATGTAAATATAATATAAATATCTTTACGAAAAGTTAAATTGGGATCGCGCTGACATGATAAATATATTTGCACATAACTTTTCAGACAAGGCGTAAATCTACTACCAATATTTCATCTTCAGTCTTACCGTTGGTTTTTGTTTTTGTCTTTCCTCTATCTCCACCTAAATTAAATACCTTGAGCGAAGAATTTCCCGCTTTCCTGTCGAAACGAGAAAATACAAATAGCATATTCACAAAACAATATAGCGCGCGAAAATCCTGGAAAACGAGGGCCTTTAATCGGATATTGAAAGTTTAAGATCCCACCTCGCGTAAGATTGTAGAGAAATTAATATCTCTTAAAAACATATACACTACAGGCCCAAAGTTTAAGACCACCTTTAAAACCTCTCAAAAATTCTTTTAATTGCAATTTTTTTTTAATTGATTTAAAATAATTATAGTGTTCTTAAACGTTTGGGCTGTCGTTTGGTAAGTATGCAATAAACGAAAATCATTTTTGTTATTTATTCGGATGCTGTATAAACGTAATAACAAAAACTGGACCGGTAATTTTATTCATGTTTTTTCAAATAATCGCTATTAGTGTCGATACGGTACAATAAGTCAGTATTTCAAGTTTCCGCTATTTGATTTCCAATATTCCCGGAAAATTATTTTTGAATTTCCATATTTATTTGCACATTCCGAATTTGTACAAATATTATACAAAATAATGTAATATTATAGAATATTTATTTCTATGCACATCTGATAAACAATAACGTTTTATATTAGGTGCTAAACTAAACATTTTTCCATCGCTTTATTTAGATAGTTCGTGGAGTTAACACTTAATTTTTTCCCTTCCCATTCCCAGTCACAATGCACCGCAAAAACTCTATTGTTTTGCTACTGTTTCCACTCTACGATCTCCTCAATAATACCTCGCAACAGTAAGTAAATATTATCATCGCTAAATATAAAAAATTAAAGATATATCCTAAGCTAATTTCCAGCAATTTTTTTTGTGGATTCAATCCTCCTGCATCTTAAAAATATATCCTAGCCATCTCCTCATTATTAAGCCGCTTGAAGCCATGGTTTGTTATTAGCTCTCTGTTTTCAACTCTTTTACTTCCAAAGTACTTTCTTAATACCTTTCTCTTTCTCTCCCCTACTATAAACATTCTTTCCTCTGTCCATACTCACTTGCAAATATACCTACTAGTCTTATAACTAGATTATAGATTATTAACTTTAGATAGATCCTGTAAGGCAGCGAATTAATTGACTTCTTGTAAAACAACTATTTACAGGTTGATGCAGATATTGACCTCCAAACGACATTACCAATGTCCATACCATCAGTAACCGTCCATCCCGTACCAATGGGTACAATAGCAGAGGTTGTGAGATATCCCCAATGTCCAGAATACCTTCATATGCATTCCCACTCCCATACCTTCAGAGGACCCCCAGACCCAGTACTGGACAATCAAATGATGCCAGCACGAATCATGAAGGATGCAAGTACCAGTCAGTACTACTACGGATGACAAGAGTTTTCGGGGAATGCCACAGTTCCCCGTTCGGTACAGAATCAAAAAGAAGAAAAAAGAAGTAGTACTTTTGGTTGTCAAGAACAGCGTACTTATTGTTTTTGAAGAAGCACAAAAGAATAAAAAACACATACAGGGTTAACATTAGTTTATTTCATCATTCTTACAATACAGAAAAATATGTCTTTCTGTGAGTAATCTAAAGCCCTTTTTAGTGTAAAGTATTATAAAGGACATAAGTAAGAATACTTTAAAACATAATGTAAATAAAGTGAGAATGACAAGCCTTTGGGTTTTGTGTGAAATATATTTTTAAGCCTGTAAGTAATGTATACATTAAATAGCTGAAAATGGTGCAAAACATGTAATAACCAACATATTTTTTTGTAAACACCATTTTTTCTCTTGCTACAAAAATAAATATCAAATTTGTTACTACTGAACTGGATTTTTTAATGTTATTCAAGCAACATAAAAACACAGAATTACTAGGTAATATTACCCCATCAAAAATAGAAAAGATTCTCTATCGATGCTTCTTTAAACATCAAAAATGGCAATCACAACTAGTCACAATAGGGATGTTGATTGTTCAGTATTGCTTCTTAGTCTTTGTCCTGATTGCCTTGAACCCACCTGATTCTAGTTTCTTTATCCAGAATCTCAACCTGGCCCCTGAACCTTTACTTGTATTGATGAAAATTAGGAAGGGGCTGGGAGGTGACCCACATTTTTACCCCAAGGCAAAGATAGGAGGTTCAGTATTTTGATTTTTGAGTAAGATTTGACGACAGTAATTGAAACTATCATATCCACGCATAGAGAATGATGAATTATTTGGAGAACTCTTCGGCGGAAAATTGTTTTCTGCAACACATTCTCTATTTTTTTTTGGCATTAAATGCCACCTATAAAAAATCTTGTAAATGTTTACATTTCGCTAGTTTCTTTTCCATCCAAACCACAAATATGAAAACTAGAATACTATCTTGTTAAATCAAAATTTATGGTTGGGGAAGAAAATTATCACGGGTAAAAATATTCCCCCTCTTTTGCTAAATAAATGTTTGTTTTTTCATGTTTAATTATTTTACTAATTTATACCTAGTTTTTCTGTTTCATTTGTACGAATATTAGGATATACAGAAGTGGCTTAAACTGCAAACATACTTATTAATCCTTTCTATTTAAACGGCTGAATGGTTTTCATCAGTTATTTTTCCGATTTCTCTAAGAGATTTTCAATCTTTTTTTTGAATCCACTACTGACTATTATTTCTTAAAAAATGTCGATTGTGGGTAATAAAACGAAAATTTCAATGTTCACATTCGTTAACAAAGCTCAACTGAGATAGATAAAGTGTAAGAGTTTTAATATCTATGTCACTGTTGAAAATAATAAAAAATCGTGTACACCTATTTATTTTGCATAGAGAAACAATGTTAACGTCTAATCCTTATATTTATTATCTTACCTAGTTGAAATGTTGTGTTATGGGTGTGACTTTTAAACACTAAAACCTTGTAATGTTATAAACATTGTATCTCTTTTAAAATTAAAATTGGTCACTTAAAATTTGACCTGGTGTAGACACACTTATTTTTACTAACTGTGGGAAATTAAATGTATTTGGCCACTTCTGTATTTCCTCAGGATTTAAATTATATTACCTTTTCAAACGTGTATCAATGTAGACGAAATAATTGTAGCTGATTGAAAATCTATTTATAACTAGTTATCAGGATTTTGTATTTTAACTCTGTTCAACAAAAACACTCGATACACTCGTTATCAATCGTATAATATTTATAAAGACACTTAAAAACAGGAACAATTTTCCTGAACGAACATTTTCTGGTGTCTGTTTTTTTATATGTACATGTTATACTATCATATTTTAAATAAATGTTCTTTATTTTAAACCGGTTTTACTTTATTTAGGTATGACGCAATGTTGTGTACACTATACTATATTAAAACAAATAATCAAGAGAGTTTTCTTTATTCGTTTTTTAAGTGGATTTCATAAAAAAACTATTTAAACAAATACGAAACAATACTTTTAACAAATAGAACTCAAATAATTATATTTTATAATATATACATCTTTTTATTTATTTGGAATATTTATATAATTAAACTAATCCCCAACATCACTATCTCCATCACCAATAATATAGAGGAATTGGAAAGCCATTCCAAGTAGCATTGTGCCTAATAAGTCCCCTAATGCCGTTAAGTATGGAATGGCGGAATTATCAGGATCAACACCTGACTTCCACATGCTTAAGGTAAGAACTTGGGCAATGTAAAGTAATAAAAACACTTGTAACAATGCTGCTGTTAAGTATACAATCATAAAAATGACTGTGAAAGATGTATGGCCAGCTTGTAAGTAACTTATAGTATAAGAAAATGTCAAATGCCCTGGAATCACCATTAGCATAAGCATTTTGGCCGTACTGGTATGACTGGTTTTCTTATCGTCACAAAAAGCTGAACAGGGGCTTATACATACTTGCATGGTTTCTGGCAGGTCACCAGGTTCACCTTGGCTATGTAGCTCAGTTGATATGCGACTGGCCTGTACAGCAACTAAATTACCACCAACTCCATTAATAACTAACTGAAATACTGCAACACCTTTGAACTGGGAAACTGTAAAATCCAAAATTAGCCCACCAGCACTACTTATAACCATGGCTGAAATAACTGGACTCCAACCAGTAAATAGAACTTCACGGGTATATTTATTTTGACTAGCTATGTAGGCCCATAATGGGACTAAACCTATACCTAATACTATTAAAGTTGGTGTTAACCAAGGATGACTATCAATAGTTCTATAAAATAATGAAGCAAAATAAGATAAAACAGCAAGAGTTGTGAGATCACCCAGACTGGCTGCTATAGGAGTTGCAACATTATCTGGATTAATATTAAAGTGGCGGGAAAAAATTATAACACCGACCATCACCAACCCAAGAACAAAACTTGCTGCAAAAGCAGTTACTATACTACTGGCACTTAAAAGAAGGGCGTGCTGTATATTTACAACACCTTTAGGAATCCAACCAAATACTACGGCAGCTAGTGAAGCCAAAAAACCAACCACAATAGCTTGGCATAAAATTAAAGCAATATTACCTACAATTAGGCTTGTTTTTTGTTTTTTACTATCTAAATGACCTAAATTAGCGTGCGTGGACAGTCTTGATGCTAAAGTCATTTCCAAATTTCCTTTTAAACCTAACAAAGCTGGTACTAAAATGTACACTTCAGATACATTTTGGTATACTGGCCAGTGTTGTACCTTGTCTAAAAGTAAACTTGCCGCCACCATTCCAAAACCAGCAAGCAGGAATGGTATAAACATCTGAATTGCAGTCACCCATACTGATTCCTTTTGAAGTAATATAACTTCTTCTTTGGTTACACCATTATTAAGCAAAACTGAAGTATCAGTTGTATATTCACCATCTTCCTAGAATATATAATATCAAATACCCTGAAGAAATAAAAAACCTAAACTCTTACAACTTCATGTTCATTTGCAGGCATCGTGGAATTTTGTAAATCACTATCTTTAAAAAATTTTCTTCTTTTTATTGAGATATCCATGTTTTGTAACGTTGTCGTCGTGTATAATCAACATTGCGAAAACAGTACCGATAGGTGTTCATATAAAAGCAGTTTTCCACACACTGTCATGCTTTGCAAATTTAAACACGTAGATGATAAAACCAAATTGTAAATAACGTACGGCAATTAAAAGCTTTTGGTTAAGAAAATACTGTAAACGTCAAATAGGAATTTCAAATTTCGACGTCCAAGTCATATGATCTCGTCACAACAAACCAGCATCATCTGCATAGAGGTAGTTGAACTATCTACTCATAAACTACCATTTATACACGATAGATCGAGCGCCTTCGCCAAATATTATATTCATTGAAAATTTTGTTATTGATAATACAGATAACCAGAGCCCTTGTTGGTCATTATATAATAAAATTTATAGTCACCTAATTTTCCTAACTGACCCAAATTTGTTTTTAATGATTAAGCCGTTAAGAAACAACGACGCTTTATCTTAATATATATAATAATAGAAGTATAAATAAATTTGATTTATTTTATAACACAATTAGGAAGCATCGATAGGAAATATAAAGACATAAAAAACATATGACTATTAAAATGCAATTGTGATAGAACAAGTGTAATATGAAAGCGCACGAGGAAACTGTCCAAAGATTTGGAGATGTCCAAGTGAAATAAAGTAATAAAATATCTCAAGGCCTATGGCTCATAGCAAATTCATGGACCATTTTTACGCATTTAAAGCATTTGAGGGCGTAATAACATAATGGGCCATAATAACTTGTAAGCTATTGCAGACCAATTGCGCACTAACTAGTCTAAAATAAGACATTCAATTGAAAGGTGTAAAAATCTTTGCAAACTGAGTAGCTTCTTGCTTTTTGGCATCTGTACATTTTTTTTTTCAAATTTGTGAGTGGAGTTTTTTTGTTGTATTTAGTGCTGTGCCACTTTTTAAATGTATAGCCACGAAAGCTCGACAGCTTTTCAATAATGATTCCTCAAGTAAGGATTGATAATATGTTCAGATGGACACAGGGTAAGAATTAAAAAAATAGTTTATAGGGTTGTTCGGAAAGTACGATCGCCTTGTTATAAATTTTGTCTTGTAATGAACAGACTAAATGGAAGTTGGGTAATATCCTGGTGAAATACAATGTTTTTACGAATGAACACTTCTAGATCTTAGTTGTTTATAGTACATGGTTTTAAACAAAGATAGTTATAACAAATAATTATATTTAATTAGGGAGGTGGCTGAAGTAAGTAAGAATATTGTAGATAGATTAAGCAGAAAGCATAAGTTATTGAAAGAATTTTTGACGTATCAAAAAGAACAAAACAAAGCAAATACATGGTAATACCGTTAATGCCCAATTAACACGAGGGTGGTTTTCAAGGTTGTAATCGAAGGTATGTTGGGCAAACCAAAAAATCCATATTAACCAGATATAAAAAATATATTGCCGACATTAGATATGGGAGAAATGAGAAATCTTGAGTTGCCTAACATGCACTCGAACATGTTCATAATATAAATATTGGCGACTTAATCGTTATTAAAATTGCAGGTAATATCGGGTTTTGGATACATAATACACCAAATTTAAGAAAACCATGAACAGGGATAACGGATTTATTGCATTCAATCAACTTCTTCAATTATTGATGTAACTTTTCGGTGTATGGTTCATGATTTTTGCATGCTTCATTAAGTTGCCATATAAATAGAAAATATTGTAAAATTAGGTTGAATCATCTCCTGATGATGCTAACATCATCAGGAGAGGTTAGCGAAACGCACGACGATAAAAAAGGTACATGGTGTTTAGTGATAAATCTCTTTGAGTTTACTTCAATTACTTAAATAAAATTAACAAAAAACAATTAAAAGTGTTAGGGTTAATATAATAGTCATACAATAATATTTGAATAGAAAACAAATGCAAATATTTTTCCTATGCCATTCATAAAACAAACCTAAAACGATTACCTTGGCGGTAGAAGACGATATTAACGTTATACCAACACGATTATTGTAATAATTTTTATCAAATAACCAATTGTATAAATAATAATTATCCTAAAGTTTACAGCATTTTTTTTAAACACTAACATCAGAGACGTAGGTAGTTTTTGTTTTAGTACCAATTTGTGTAAATATTTGTATAATGTACAGTAGGGGACAAAAATATGTAAATCCTGTGACGCGATGATGTTGATCTATAAAGTAGTTTCTATTTTGTTGAGTGGTGTTTTATAAATGTCCTTGTTTCATCGCTTCAAACAAAGGTAATGAGGTATTAAAAGAAAATTATGCTATGTATAATTTTTTTTAATTCTGAAGACTGTGTCATAATAAAAAACAGCAAAAGGAAATAAAACATTTCCTAAAATGATTTTGTAATACTAATTTAGAGCTGCCAAACCTTGAATTTGCTGAAATAAAACAGGAGATGACTCTATAAACAATAATAATCATTCAAATTTGTAATAATCCCCAATTATGTACGTTAGGATAATTTAAACTGCCTAGTTGAAAATTGTTGCGAAAATTAACGTTTTTTCTAGTCATTAGATCAAGACTTATCTTCCACATTAAAATAGTTCTGATGATGAAAAAAAAAATGTATATTTAAAGTTAAACTAGCTTTAGCAGATTTTTATGCATAATATTTCTTTAAAAGGGTTAACAATCTCAACTACCCTGTAGGGTAAAACCAGACGTCTGGAAATTGATCGATCCTGTGTGGTAGGTTTGGGATCTGTCTAGACTGTCAGTATATTATACGATGTAGTCCAGTAAGGAACGTTTCAAGCCACTTTGGCAGTAAATCGCGGATTTTTTAACTGAGAAAACAATTCCAAAATTGTATAATTATCAAACTTTTAGAAATACAATAGTTTCTCCCGTTGAGGTATGATTTCTTTTAACATTTTATCATATTTCTTCATGCTTAATGTTGTGTAATATCATTTAGATTGATTTTTCTATATTTAGTTTCAATTCAAATGTTTTTTCCTCACATTTATCGTATTGTATGTTAAATAGATATTGCACAAGTTATATTGATTTTCTTTGTATATTATATTCAGTTATTAGGGTTATATATTGTTTTATATTACTTGAATTACTCTTTCGTATAATATTTTATATAATATTTGATAATTTTTTCTGACATTCTTTTATCCCAATAGAAAAATTAGAATAAGGCAAAGGGACGTTCTCAGTCCTTGCAGTAAAATCACCAAATTATATGTTTTTAATATCCCGGTACGCGATTACGCCAACCATGTTAACACCATCAGGAGATAATTCAATATAGATAATTTCCTGATGATGTTAACATGGTTAGCGAAACGTGCATCGATAAGTCAAAAACAAGCGATTTGGTAAACTCGACGACATTTATCACTGAACACCAAATCACTTTTTTAAACTTCGCGACGCACGTTTTGCTAACCGTGTTAGCATCATCAGGAGATGTTTAATTATCCTGATGATTGTTCTGGAGATGATTTAAACAATTCAAACTAGATTGAATCAGGAAACTTATATCCTGATGATGCTAACATGGTTGGCGAAACGTGCGTCGAGAAGTTTCAAAAAGTGATCTGGTGTTTAGTGGTAAATCTCTTTGAGTTTTGTGTTTCCACACTGAAGGTTTCAATAGAGGAATTGAAAGTAATTTGGTTTTTAGTGGTAAATCTCTTTGGGTTTAAGTGTAAAACACATATTGTCAGACAATCGAAGGAAAGGCTTCCCGAACTGGAACTTTGTGCTATTTAATTTTTATTTTTAACACTCACTAAGACAATGATTAATTTTAGAAATTAGTTTTTATTACTTCTAGTAAAATTTATGTTAATTCAAAATTAATATTAAACTAACAATAAGGTCCACAATTATTATTATCGTTTAGTTCACAACATAAATATCAGAAAGGTGATATTAAAAATTGAAATATTGCCTTATAGAAATCTGACTCAATCGTTTTAAACACGATAAACAGTACTAAACAATATGTTCCTTGATTTAATATCCGTGGTAGTATTTTAAAATCCGCTACATATTGCAAACGCCTCCGGTGGTAAAATGTGATTTTTCTATTTGTGATGCAAGTGAACTAGTTTTTAAAATTCTTCGTCAGAATTATTTGATTTTCTTTTTTTTTTAGCAAGGAAAGCAATGGGGAAAAAATGGAGAGTTCCAATCACATACAAACATCAGAAAAAAACGCGGAACAATCTGATTCTCAAAGTGTCCTTTCCGATACCTCAATAGAAATGACGAATGTCATTACAGCCATAACAGTACAAGACAATAACGAAAATGACAATGGAAAACTTCCGGATATTGTTGTGGAAGCAAAAGTTTGCGATGAAGAACAAACCGACGAGACGTATTTTTCTGTTGCCATTCAAGTTTTCATTCCGTTTTTGATCGCTGGTTTTGGAATGGTTTTCGCTGGTTTAGTTCTCGACAAGATTCAGGTAAATATTTGTCAATCAAATAAAACCATCAAAATAATTATCAATATATGTTTTTTAACAGCATTGGCCAGTATTTGAAGAAATAACAGAATTGGTAATTTTAATACCAGCACTTTTGGGCTTAAAAGGAAATCTAGAAATGACTTTAGCATCGCGTCTGTCCACTCAAGCCAATTTGGGACACATGGACACAACCAAACAAAAAATCAGTATTATCGTAGGAAATTTAACACTTATTCAGGTTAATCATCGACCATCTACGAAGCCTGATCAATAAGTTTCTGGTTTAGTAATAAAAAACAGGTTCTACATTTCTTCTTCAATACAGATCCAATTTACTTTGTTTAACACAAAGCAAGAAAATAAAACTTTCCCTGTATTCGGGTCATGCTAGAAACTTTTTGACCACCCTAGGTAAAACACTTGTTAGAAAACAATTTTTTTGGTTTACAGTGTCAAGCAATCGTAGTTGGATTCCTGGGGGCTCTGGTTGCAGTTGTTATGGGAGGAATAAAAAGCAACGAAGTTGAATTAGATCACGCCTATATTTTGTGTGCCAGCAGCCTAGTAACTGTGTCAATTGCTAGCTTTGTTTTAGGTATCATTACAGCAGGCGTAATTATATTTTCCAGATATTGCCACATTAACCCTGATAATGTAGCTACACCCATTGCAGCTAGTTTAGGTGACATTACTTCATTAACTCTCCTTTCTTATGCTTCAACGTTCCTGTATGAATCAATAGGTAAGGATTCTCTCTAATATTCCTTCTATACCCATAAGTAATGTCGTATTTCTTCAAATTTTATAAACATTGCCATAATTATAACATAACTTGTTACTGTTATTGTGACTATTTACTGCAACGGGCTTTGGAGACCCTTGGCTTTTTAAAATCCTTTATACCGCTAATAGTCGGTTTATTAGGTTGCCTACATTACTCTCGTCCTTCGATATATCAACCGCATTGTTATTCTAATTAGATATATTGATCTTAAGTGCGTTTATTAAAAACTGAACTCTATAAGTGGGGAAGAGCAAGGTGTGGATAAGTTCCATATTAGACATTTAATGCTTTATGAGTTTCGAAAGCCAACCTTAGTGCACTTTAGTCCAGGATGAACAGATCCATGTCTTCAACAAATTATTACTGAAGACGAAATGTGAATTTTATACAGCAATCCACATAAGAAGAAACAATGGTTAACACCAGGACAACCGCCTTTACTTACTTTCACCCTAAAAAAGTGTTACTGTCAGTATGATGGGATTTTATGGGAATTATTCCATACCATTAGGTTCTAAACCCTAATGCTTGATACCTTGATGTTGCAAACGTGGCTTAGATTCAAAACTCTCTACGTTTTTTGATTAAAAAATGCGACAATGCTAGAGTTCATAGTGCCAGAAGCACCCAAAAGAAAATCATACAGTTCTTAAAGAATAATTTATTTCAAAGTCACACATTAGAGATGGGCGAAGATTGTTGGAGGTGGGAAGGAATATGGAGGAGATGATGGAGGTTATATTGTAGATTAAAACCGTATTAATTCTTAAATAAAATGGAATTTTGTACTGTATCAAAAAAACGACATTATTTATGGGTACATCTAATAAAAACAACATCCAAACAAAAAATAAAAAATCTATTTCTTAGGTCAGCAAGACTGGTTAGCTCCATTAATAATTGCTGGATACATCTTGGCAATACCTTTGTGGATTTGGATCGCGAAAAGAAACCCCCAAACAAGAGACGTACTTTTCCATGGATGGACTCCAGTTGTAGGTGCGATGTTAATCAGTTCCACTGGAGGATTGATCTTAGACTTCATGGTTTCACGATTTGAAGGTATTGCTGTGTTTCAGCCGGTTATAAATGGAGTTGGGGGAAATTTAGTTGCTGTACAAGCTAGTAGGATATCTACAGCTCTTCATAAACAAGCTGAATTGGGTGAACTGAATTCAGAAAATGACGATGAAGATGATACAAAGATTTTTATATCTCCCATGACCGGATTTTGTGGAAGTGATGGTCACGCGCGTACAACTAGAGTTCTTATGACCATGGTCATCCCAGGACATCTCATATTCATCTATACCATCGATTATATCAAAGGTGGAGATACATCACTCAGTTCTCTGTTTGTTGTAGTATATCTACTAGCAGCCATAATGCAGGTGGCTACATTACTTTACGTAGCTTACATATTAATTCACTGGATGTGGAAAAAACGAATTGACCCAGATAACTCAGCCATTCCTTATTTAACCTCAGTGGGTGATTTACTCGGAATTACCCTGTTAGCAATCGCATTTCAGTTTTTGTATTTGGTTTCTGATCACGATGTTCAAACCGATTAAATAACATTAATTTTGTTTTGTTTGTTTTCCTTTTTATTTTGTTTTCTGTTTTGTGACATAGACAACTTTATGCCTACCATGTTGAACAATGCATTAATAATTTATTTTTAATAGAAAAATAACTTTAAGGAAATATGACGTTTTATTTTTTCCTTTGTCTACAGTAACTATTATCATTGTGGAAATTACGACTATTTCAAAACGCTATTTTTACACTGTGCTGTTGTTTCCTTAATCTTGGGATTGTCTTCGTTATGATTTCTTTTCAGTCAGTTCAGTCTTCTTATAGTGTTTTTTATTATTTGTCTCAAATACAAGTTAAAATATTGAAAGGTAATTTCCAGTAAGAAAAAAGTTCCATAAAGAACCTTCATGTAACGGATACCACAGGAAGTTTTAAACAGAGAAAACATAAAAACTATTTAATATAAAAATAAAGTTTTCTGAGATTATAAAATGATTAATTTGTAATCGTTTAAAAGTAGGACTAAAAGGAAACATAATAAAATAGCGCGAAGGAGCAAATTACATTATTTTTAAAGGTGATCAGGGTGGTCACCTTTTCAGATACTATAAATCACAGGAATCGTAACGACCACAGGCCAGTCAATCAGTTCGGCGGTTGCTTAAAGATCTCACCCAACAACCACCTTTTTGCAATTTACACACAACGTTTTTTTTTATATTAATAAGATTTGTTTTCAAAAATGATTATCTTATTTTTGGTAAGTACTATATAAGTTTGTATTTTTATTTTTAGATATTTTATTAATTGGTATTTTAAGAATTATTTTGCCTGAAAGACTGTTCTTCTCTTAACTAAATGTATATTTAATTTAATTATAATAACATATTAATTAACGGTAAAAGATATTTGTAACTTTAAAAACACTTTAGAAGCTTTTTTAAGAAGCACCATTTTGTGCTATTCTGGATATTTTTCCAAGGAAATGGTTAGGCAGAAGGAACCATTTAGATGGTCATGCAATTCCTATATTTTTCTGAATTTATTATAAGTGTTCGAAATGAGATCTATTCTTAAAGCACTGTCAAGTAATAAATTAACCCCACTTTGTAATGTTTTTTACAAAAAATATATAATATTCAATAAATATAAATGTTTAGAAATAAATATATGAAATTTGATAAATGTATACAATCTCAAAAAATTTAATCAATAAGAGTAACAGAATTTCCAGCATTGTCTCCAAAAAAGGTCCTCAAAAATCACATTTCAAAGACATTCATTCGTTCATTCAAATTTTTTCAAAGACGTTCTTCATTAATGAACAATTCTGGATAACGTAACAATTACTGGATTATTACTTATATTTATCACTGTGCTTCATTTTAAGTTATGCTACTCTTATTAGTCAACCATTTATTTCATGTTAAATTTATGGCCTTTTGAATGTCCGAAATAGAAGAATTAGAGAACCCCTTGTAGTGTCTTTTAAATAAAAAAAATATATATAGCAGACGCTCATGGATATAAACTGTTCTTGATTGCTCTGTTGTGGCTGCTATACTACACTGATGGATTTTGAAATAAATAGTTTTTGCGTTATGCCTTGCGAATTAATGAAAATTTACAAAGCAGGGCCCAGAAGCGAGAAGAACCGATAACACAACCCGATGCCCAATAAATATTTTTTGTGTTTTGACCTTGGCATATGGAAATGTCAAGATACACGAATTTCTTGTCGTGTTTCGCTTATTTACTTGATTCTCATTAACAAATCTAGAGCACACGCCTTAGGACTTCTTGCATTCGTTAATTCTTCTATCGTGGGTGAAACACAATGTGTTATATGACCGATTTAAATATTATCATACAATTTAAAGGATAATCTCGTTTTTTTGTCCGACAATCGGTTTCATAAGAATAAATTAAAATATATTTTGAGTAAAAATTATATTACGATAAAGATCAAAGCAGTGAATGTTGCTGGACGGCCATCAGAAAGTAACATCCAAGCCTGAGGCATGGGCGTTCTAAATGCAGACATCAATTTTATTTGCAAACAATATCATTAAAGATCAGATACCGGTTTTTCTGAAATAAGCACATGTCTTACCACATAAACCACTGATTATAAGTCGAAATATATTTTTTATTTTTATTTTTAGATAGCCAGTTTATATTGGGTTCAAAATTCTCAAGCACAATACGTTTCAGATTTTTATACCCCGCAAATTCAAACTTATATATCTTCAAACCCTTATCTCTCTACTATTCATCAGTTTCCTTCAAATGATTACTACCAACCTCAATTTCTTGCTTATAACATTCAGCAACAATATGACGCCCAAGAAAATGAAAATTATCAACCAAGAAGTTCAAATAATGAACTGAATCAAACTGAAACACTCAATGATATTGCTATAAATCAAGCTAATATTAATTCTGTGTTAAAAAACTTTGAACTACCTAGAATTTCTGCATTACCTAGTGATAATTATAGAGGATTTGGATATCACACAAAATTTAATGGAGGTGCAAGTTCTACAGTAGTATTCTTTACAGGTAGTCCCTTATCAGGTTAAATTCAGACTTTTCCTCCATGTAGATTAAATTTTAGGGCCATCAGCAATCAACCAAAGATCACGAAATATACAAGAACATATTACTGTAGCCTCAGATAGTTTGGATCCTCAAGTTCCTCAAATTGAACAACGATTAAATAACATTTTTAATAGCCCATCGCAGGAAATACCAGCAGAACAAGCACAGTTTTATTCCCCATTAAGTCCAATTGTTAGAACATTAATTGAAAACCCTGAACCGTTATCTAACGTAAGCTAATATTATTTTATTTATCATCTGGTTGTTATTATTACTATGTTTCTTTTAGGTCTTTCGTTTTTATGCAGAGCCTCAAACAGGAATCGATTTTAAACAATCCAGAAGTTTAGATCTAGAGCGCGCAACTGACAATAATAATACTACTGAATCTTCTGTTGAGGTATGACCTATGATCTAAATGGAACGTTAAAGATATTGTGACATTTATTTCTAGAGTACATCTGAAAATCAAACAACAATGGTCCAATCAACCACGGAGTCAAGAACAGAATCGTCCACCATTTCAGCATCAACAAGTGTTTTAAACAATTCTACGGCAACCCAAAATACAACAACAGAAAAAATCTGATTATAATGAAACGAAATATTTTGCTTGTGTAGAATACAATCATTTAATTAATAATGTTTTAAAAATTGATTTTATTATTAAAATAATTTAAAATTATTCAGCGCCATCTTTTATTCACAAGTTAACTTAACTGGGTCGGTAATGAATATATCTGTACTATCCCCGAATTAGTTTTCTCTCACTCGCTTGGCTATTATAAGACAAAGATAAACAGTACGAAAACAGATTTGATAAGTGTTGCACGTATTTACAAATTTAAAATCAAACTGTTCGTTATAAAGTTTTGTGCGTGGTTTACTATTAAAAGTTATGGCTCGGTATAGTGTTCTCGAAGCAGGATTTAATCAAAACGATGAAACCCTTAATTTCGGAACAAGAGCAACAGCTGGGGATCAAACACTTTATGAAATAAGTACACTGGCAACTATAAGGACTGATGAAACAACAGATCTGGTAAGTGGAATTAGTTTATTTCAACAAGATTTACATTATTAATGGTTTATTTTAAGAAATCTGAAGTAGCGGAGATCAACTCTTGTACTTACAAAGGGAGAATATTCTTTAGTATAAATAAAATTTTTAGAATTTTAAAAGACAAGGAAATATCGAAGGAATTAGCTTGTTTTGAATTTAATCACTATATAGATTGCTTCTCTGTATCTGATGACTTTCTCTTTATCTGCACGAGAGATGGGAAACTAACTATCCTGGATATTTCTTTGATTTGGTTAGACAATGATGTTTCAAATATTGATGGCAAATTTGATTCAATTTATACAGAGTAAGATTGTTGCTTTACTCATTGTTATCTGCGAATAAATATACAAATATTTAATTTTAGGAAGATAGATGGTGAATATCATGGAAAGTTTTTCATTGGCTGTTCTTTGGGCTATTCAGTGACTTTGTGCTTTTATTTTGTAACTAGTTGTGGATTAATCAAAAAGTAATTTTAATTTTCCCAATAATATACATTTTTATTGATATTTCTTTATTTGGAATTTTAACTAGAATTGAGCAGTCAGATAATAGAATATTTAAATCTGAAATCATAAATGATTTCAAAAGACAAATACACATGTGTGCTTTTGGTTCTTCTCATATATTGTTGGAAGGATGTGAACTTATAATTCATGATATAATTGATAATACTTATGAAGTTGATGAAGCAGTTGGTTTAAAGTTTGCACATTTTTTGGGGATGTAAGTGATATTATCTCTAGGTCGTTTATAAATTAATCTATGAGAATTTTAGTAATTATTTTGGTTATGATGAATCTGGAAATGTGTATATGATTACCCCCAATTTATTAGTTTTTTGTATTAATAACGAATTTCCTGACATTGTTAATCATTTTAAAGATCTAAAGTTTATCAAT
The DNA here is from genome assembly GCA_031761425.1 of Cosmopolites sordidus. Taxonomy (NCBI): domain Eukaryota; kingdom Metazoa; phylum Arthropoda; class Insecta; order Coleoptera; family Curculionidae; genus Cosmopolites; species Cosmopolites sordidus. The sequence goes on along the minus strand of JARFXV010000457.1, from coordinate 183,320 downwards.
GATAGAAAAGATGAAGGAAAAATTCAAATTATTGCTGTAACAAAGGATGTTGAAAAATCACACATAGAATTAGTAACTTTTTCAGGTAATCTTTGTTTTATATGTTGGTTGCTTCTGGTAATAACAGCTTTTATAGATATGACACAAATATATTCAATTCCACTGGATTATCCTATCCATTTAGTCCAGATGGAAAATAACAATGAAGAAGTCTTATTCTTCTCTGAAGTTAAAGTAAAAAATAGTACCATTAATGAAATAAGATTACAGTATGTTTACGAAGCTGATCCAGAGCTTAGAATTAAACGTCTTATTCAGAAACAACAGTTTGATGCAGCGGAGATTTTCGCTAAAACTTACAACATTGATATGGCTATAGTTTTGGAAGCAAAAGCCCAACATATCGTTAATAAGTTATCATGTAAAACTAGTGATATTGATGAGCTGTTTTCTATTTTTGATCAAGTAAATAATCACTTGTTTAAGTTGAATTGTTGCGATATAATTGAGTGTGAGTTAGGCAGCGATACCAGACGAATATTGAATTATGGGGCTTTTATGGAAATAGATGTTAGAGATTCGGTAATGAATTTTACACGTTTTGTTTTGTTTCACAATTATAATTTCGACTATTATTATAGAATGAAAATATTGACAATCCAATTCTACATATGAAAATGTTGTTTAATCAAAAATTACATCGGTTTGATACATACATTCAAGTATACGAGGACTATCATTATCAGAAGTGGAACTCCTTTATGCAGTGTGATCTAATAGATGAAGTGAAAACATTTTTAAATAATGTAAATATTTTCTTTCTATTCAGTCTTAAAGAAAAGGTGACAATGGTGAAAGTGGTTATAACATTTTTTGAGGTATTAAAGCTCTGGTGTAAATGCATTCTGTGTGATAACAAAAATACCTTAAAGATGGCTTTGCTGGTTACAGGAAGATGCACCAGTCACCTTTTCTATTGGATAGACTGTGTATACTACGAGGTAACCAAAAAAGTTCGTGCATGTCACCGAATATATTTATTTTTTTGTATTACATTGAAATTCTATCATTTTTATATTAGTGTTTTACTGAAAGATATAAATTATCTGTAGAATATAATGTCCTTGATTAAATAACTTGTTGTTTTATCTTTGAGATAACTCAGGGGTTGTCAAATCGGGTGTTTTTGGCGGTTGAACAAATAAATACGAACTATTTTTGGTTGCTCGATTGCTTAATATTAATAGAAACGTTAACATTATAGGGTAATATAGAAGAGGCGATTATCGTTTTCAGTCGTTTAGATTATAATTCAATTTTCTCGTTAACCGATGAAAAAATTAAAGAAATCTTATGTATAATCAATCAGGTACCAACTAGCATTTGCTCTAATTTCTAATTTACCATTTCATATATATTTTTTTCCAGTCAAGGAAAGATATTACAGCATTTCTTACAGCTTTGATTCCTATGACATTAAAATTTAGACCGGAGGTTTTAGGGATTTTTGTGGAATGGCTTCACGGAAAAGTTTATCAGTTGGAAAAACAGTTCACATCTGAATTTCCGGAATGTGGCATAACGTAAAAACATATCACTAAATTGATGATTATCACTGAAATTTACCAATAAACATCAAGATTGAATCATCTCTTGATGATACTAACAAGGGCAGCGAAACGCGCCTCTTAAAATTAAAAACAAGTGTTTTGGTGTTTAGTGGTACATCTCTTTGAGTTTATTGTTTCACACCGATCCTGAGTTGAGTGAAACATAATTTTAATTTTAGATTTGTTGGAAATGTTACAAAATTAATGAATTTAAATTTACCGATGAGGAAACAATATGATATCGAAGATTCCCTAAATAAACTTGGATATTTGCTTAAAGCTCTTAAAGATATCCAAGTATTAAAAAATGATTTCGGTATTAATCTTCTCGTATCCGATTATCTGACTGATCCTCGTGATACCGTGAGATTTTTTTTTGCCACCAACATGGATAGCAAGGATTTCGAAACGTTTATTAAAGATTTTTTGTGTCCTTTTATTTTACGTAATAATCTTGATAAAGATGCTTTGTTTTTGCAAGAAATAAAGGTAATTCTGATTCGGGTAAATATTTGTTTTTGTTATATTTGTTTATTTTATAGAATTTAGTACATTATAATGAAGAATACTGGATTAATTTGGTAGTGATTCTGTTAAAATTTATGGGTAGTTCTGACAAGAAAATGGAAGCTATTACATGTATTTTGGATTATGCGGCGATTCCTTGGAGTGACCAAGTGCGTGATATCTTTAAAATGATATTTAAATTTAAGACGACCAGTCCTATGGCGCGAGAAGTTGTAAATCTGTTAAATGAGGAGGATAAGATGATTATTGCCAGGAAATATGATATAAACTGGAAACAATTTGTAGATTCAAGCGATGTAAGTATTTATGACGAGCCTCTTACTTCCATGATCAAAAACTAAGGTGACTTGTTTTAAAAATTCGCGCATTTGAATGTGACACGTTCCATATAATTTCGTTTGTTTTCACAATAGCTCTATACACTTTCAATAATTTCTATTGTCTAATCAGGACCAAATTCTGAATATCTATTTTGTCTAAGGGCTGTGGACATTTTTGGTAATTCCTCACTTCATCTATCTGGCAGAGTGGAATCTGGAAATTAAGGGTGATTGTGGGGCTTGGGCGTTGAGGGTATCGATCGGTGTGAGTCGTCTTTCTATACACCGTGCTCTCGAGTCTTCCGCAAGGTTGTTATTGTGATGAGTAGATCCAAAGAGGGTAGTGTCTTATTCCTGTTCGGCTTCCACTTTGAAGCCATTTTCAAGAGAATCTAGTTGATTTACTCCGAGGCCTCAGTCTACCTACTCCCCAAAGTTCTCAACTAGAAAATGACGTGGACCGCGCGACCTCTGTATTAATAGGTGAGGTTGTGGGTGGGGCGCTCGGTTGTGAGGTAGGGGTGAGACGGGAGGTGGACGTTTGACTGGAAGGGTTTCGGATGGGCAATTTGGAAATAAGCGGTTTCCATATATTTGGAACTCTAAGACCGTTTATATATATATATTGTTATATATATATATATATATATATATATATATATATATATATATATATATATATATATATATATATATATATATATATATATATAACAAATACGTTTTTTTTTCAGAAGTTATTTTATTACAATCGCATTTTCTATCTGAAACGGTTGGAAGGTGTTGAGGATATACGTAAGTTGTATACCAACGATAAAGATCGAGAATGTAACGAGCTTTCTATGGTCATAAAACTAATCAGAGAGGAAAACTATTCCCAGGCCATGACAATTCTGGATGGCAATGCGCCAGACACGATTTTTTTCGTGGCGAAATATCTTATCTCATACGTTTTGGACTCTGACGCTTTTCGTTCTGAAAAAGAAGCGAGTTTTTTCCAGAGCGTTCTGTATATGATTTATAATCGGCTCAGGGATCATAGTAAAAATGAAATGGAGAAAAAACAAGCCGAATTTGACTACAAAATTGCTAAGTCAATATATGGAATCGAGAAAACTTTTGGTTTCAAATCTAGATACGTGGACTTTTTTTCTAGAGAAAAACGTCAAGTTTTATTAAATCAGTTGGTGCAGTGTGTCATTGAATCGACAACTAACGGTTTGTTTGTTACTTTTCCAGCATTCTCCTTATTTACTAACTAAATTAAAATTTTTAGATGAATATGGTTTTGACTATTTAGTAACCATGTCTAAGAAAATTTCCGTGTTCATGCACGAGCCTTTAGATAATGTTCTTGTAACATTGTTAACAAAAATTGATTTCAATTTTGTTTTAAACCTGGCACGATATCTCCTCGTGTCATCTTCACACTCGCACAATTTAACCCTTTCTGCTGTATATCTTTTTAAATTTTTAAAATTCCACCATAACGAAAATCTAGAGGAGACATTTCTAGAAGTTTTAGTTAATGTTCCTAACAAAGATGAAGATTATGTAGTAGGAGTGGGTTTGGCAAGAGATTTAATTATTAAGGCTATGATTAACGTCACTCCTGATGACGAGTTGGCTGTCATGGAAGTTTTCAGGTGGATTAATTCCTGTTATTTCTTAACAAACCTGAAGAAACGATATATTAATGAAGAAGCACACCAGATTTATCTTCCTAAAAATGCGGGTTATCCGTTTGTGTCATTTTTGGAATCAATTAAAACTGTCTACAACGTATATTGTCTATATTGGTAAGCGATAACGTGTAGTCTTGATTAGGTTGATGCAAAAGTTCGTCTAATTTTTTTGATAAAAATCTTATTTACTAAATTAATTTAGCCGTTTTGTTTGATGATCTTTCTCCAACTCCCGGTAGCTGCATAATGATTACAGAACTGATACAGGTTATTTTTCAAGTTTTCTGAGGAAGTACAGTTTTTACTTGAGTTGTTTTGAGGCGACCTAAATAAAGGGTGCAAGATCGGGAGAGTACGGTGGATGAGTCAAAACATTAATCCCAGTCAAGTCAAAGACTTCTTCAGATGTAAATTGGCTTTTGTGCTGGTTGAGGGGCCTCTCAGGGCTTATACCGTGATCTCTTATTGTACATGATCTATTTTTCACCACCTGTACGTTGCTCTTCAATAGAGAATCTCAAAAATTCGAATTTTAACTCGTGCGGTATCCATACAGCTTTGACACTGTTGATTAGTTGATTTTGAAAATTCCGATCAATCAATATCGATCACGTTCTGCCATTTTTAATGTTCAACAACTTTTAAAAGACAACCAAACATAATAACTTTTTACCAAGTACTTCGGTTTTGCGCCATCTATCGCAAAAAAAACGGGACGGACTTTTGCATCCACCCAATATGGTTAAATAATTTTTTTTTATTATTTAGGTATACTTGGTATTCCCAATACGCGATATTTAACAGAATTTTCTTCAGATATCCGTATCGATCAGGTAAGTCTCACATTACTGCTTGCTTTAATAGTTCAACTTATAAAAATTCATTCAGGCTCAACTCAGTAATGAACTAAAACTATTCACTTGGCATTTAAACACATTTTTAAAGGAAGATCAACATTTAACAGCATATAACATGATTAAACTTCTTCAATATAGCTTGTTGTATGATCCAAACTTGAAAAAGGAAGTTGTAGTGTGTCTTTCGAACTACTTGCACAAAACTTGGCTGCCACAAACAGTGGATGCAGTTTTATCTCATAAACACATCGACAAAGCTCTGTTTTTCAACTTAATGTTGATGTTCGGTACGACTTTTGTGTCATATCTGCATAAATATTTGCAAATTTACAAGAAACGTCCGACGAAATTGGTTATTATTACTCAAGTTGGTTTGGAGCTGTTGAAATATTATAATATTGCGGAAGGAAGAGAAGATTTAATCAACATAGTGAATATGTGCAAATGGTGGAATAAGTTAAAAGGAATTAAAATGAATTACAATACCTTCTTTACGTCTCAAAGTGCCAGTCGACTGAAGGAGCTGATAGCAGGCAAGCAGATAGATCTAGATAACATTCAGGAGTACTGCACTGACTTTGGACTGGACCTACAGTATTCTTACATCGATTATTTGAAAACGTAAGTGCACTGTCTGTCGTTTTACTTAAACTACTGCAAAACATTCGTCATTTATTGTAAAAACTAAATATTACCCATAATTTTTTTTCAGTTTTATGAACGTACATTTTTAAGTACAACTCGAATTAAAAAGGATCGGGACCGGTTTGCAAAACAAGAAACACTCAGCAGTTGATTGTTGACATAAAGATACAAATAAATTTGTTAATATATATATATATATATATATATATATATATATATATATATATATATATATATATATATATATATATATATATAGCCTGAAAAGTTTCTAGACTCAACATAGTGATGGCGTTACTCGTTAAAAACATTCTGCTAATATAATTGCGCATGCGTTGAAAGTTTCAGCTATATTAGATGCTTAGTTGTTGTTTCTCGGGCATGTATGTCAGTCGGTGTTAGTGTTTCTGTAAAGATGGACAAAATCGAATATCGAGCTGCCATTGAATTGATATTTTAACCGTAAAATTTTGGGCTGTTGAATTTTTGGCAGCTTGGTTGTTGGAACCAAGCTGGTACGCAACCGATAACATTGAAAAAGTTCACTAAATGGTGCTAGACGACCGTCGAATTAAGGTTAGGGGGATAGCAGAAGCTCTGCGCATCTCTAGAGAACGTGTTTGTCATATATCGACTGAAGATTTGGGCATGAAAAAGCTAATCGCGCTTTGGGTGATGCGAATTAATTGACCAGCCACCGTATTTATCCGATCTGGCCCCCAGCGACTTTTTTTCTCTTTCCAAGGCTCAGTTTCGTTCGGAGGGCGGAGATTTTCATCGAATGAGGTGAGGGCTAGCACATTCGTATATAGTCCGGTCAATCTAGACATTTAAAAGTGCATAAATTCACATCAAGCTGGAATTGAGTAAAATTGTTCAAAACATAATTAAAAATAACATTTCAAAATTCCCCATCGTTGCGGTACGTTGAAAAAAATTGACGTTGAAGTCAAATTAATCGTAAAATTACCTCAGACAAAAATTATAGATCATAAAATTATCTAAAAAAAAAGGTATCAATAATTTTTTTCCTAAGAGCCACTGTTCCTGAGATATAACAATTCAAAAAGTTGTAATAAGTAACGTTTTCGAACTAAAAAGAATTGGGACTTTAGGACTTAAAATGTATTATAATAATTTATTTTTATTATTATATTCATATTTATTAGATAGCCAGTTACATTCACTTTTTATTTATAACATTGGTTTTTTATTGGATATCGTCCCAATACTTTTTGAGTCGAGTGGTATATTATCGATTATTTGATACATCGAAACAGGGTGATTTGATGCAATTATTTTAGCGTGAGTTGGCAACAAACTCTGACGCCTAACTCAATTTAACGAATAAGGCATTTGATTAATCCGATTGCAAGTTGCATTAAACTAATCAGCCTCTTTATGTATTGAATTGTATCCCAAATCTTAACATTATCTTTTGCTTCGAATGTTTGAATTGTAGGATATTACAAAACTGGGAACCTGATATTGAATATGTAAGTGATATCAGCGGTAAAAAAACTGTTGTAGTCAAAAATGAGGAGATATCGTTAATAAGGTCCTGCGACGCCGTCATAAAACACATCAGAGATAAAAACGAAGTGTGTAAACTAGCAGAAAAAATATGGCCAACGGTAGGTTCTTTTTTTAGAGAAGAAAAAAATTATTTTTGCATTTAAATCAACTTGTTTTTAGATTAACTTTTATTATTATGAAGTATACATTGTTTTGTTATCGATTCAAAGTAACTTGGGGAATATAAAAAGTAGTTTTCATTTGTATCGGCCGTTATTGGCTTTTTTGAAGACTTATATTCGAGTCAGCGCGCCGTCACGTTCAGAAGTAGAGCAGTGGTATGGAGCTTTTCCTTATAAAGCTTTTATCGACCCTTTATCCGAATTCCGATTACCGCTCACCAATATATTCCTTTCCAACGACATTTGGAGCATCATAAAACCGGAAGTAAACTTGCAGACTTACAAACAATGGTTTAAAGTTGCCAGTATTCTCGGGGAATACCTGAACAATCATGACATTTGCATATATGCCATAAACAGCGTATTGTCGTCGGAGATTGCCGATAACTCGTGCAAAGATTGGGAATTGTATCCGAAATATCAACACTTGGTGATGCAGGTGGACGAATGCGCCAAGCACATCTCCGATTTAGAACGGGCCACTGCCGTTGTGTATACTTTAATGTGCGGTATGCCACCGGGAGTTGATAAAGTCAATATTGCAGAACTCAGTTACAAATACGCCCAAGCTTATCGAGATTCAAATCCGAATAAAGACGTTGATAAAATATACAATAAGGTTAAACAAAGATACTTCAACTATTCTGCTATGCATATTCTGTATAAATACGAATTGACCGATCCAAATTATTTAAATCTTGTTGCACAACCTCATGCATTAATAGCAGAATTATATAGTGACCCCAGAATTGTGAAGCAGGTAGACAGCATTGACTTTTACTGTCCAGGTATGTAATTTATGCTTCTGTGATCCAAAAGTAAGGTGATTTTGGTTTAAAAACTCGTGCGCTTCGATACAACCGTTTGCTTATTAAGTTGGCATGACTGTCCTTCATATCTGAGAGAAGTTTCTTTAATAATCTTAAAATTAATAATAATTGTTTAATAACATTACCAAAATCAAGGATCTTGTACTGGGTAATGTATTAGAGACCAAACATACAGATTTGTGGAGTAAGAATTCATGGTTTCTGCATCACGATCATACACCATCCCAATAAGTCAATTTTTCTCTAAAAATCAAACAAATTCCGTTCTATAAGCACCGTATTCACCAGAGATGGCATCCTGTGATTTTTTCTCCTTCCCCGATTGAAGAAACCAATCCAATTTGGAAGAATAAATAAATAATGTGTTTTATTTCAAGTCACCTAACTTTTAGATCGAAGTATGTTTTCTTTATATACAAGCGTTAAAAAACCTTTTTTTTTAGACATTAATAAGGCTGTGGATGAATTATGTGTTCTCTTTAATTTAACAGCGAAAAAAGTACGATATGATTTGTTGTCTGAACTCTTAAAGTCGAGCGCTTTGGTTGATTTAGATTCAACCATCATAAAACCAGTGACACATTCTCAAGATATTAATGAATCGAGCTGTCTCAAGCGGTATTCATGTTAATGTTGCAATTGTTGTAACGTTGTAATGTATTTTTATTTGTTAGGGTATGTTATATTTGTTCAGGACCTGATATAATCATTTGGAGGAAAACTTTGTTGAAAAATGGCATGAACAAAGATAATGCTGAGCTTAGCATGACTTTTAGAGCTAATGCTTTAAGGTACGTTGAATTCATGTAAGTATGGCAAAATCTAATAAACTCGAAAAGATTATCACTAAACCGCAAATCGCTTTTTGATACTATTCGACGCACGTTTCACTAACCATGTTAACATCATCAGGAGATGATTTAATCACATTAAGAATTATTAATAAATCATCTCCTGAGGTTGCAACATGGTTAGTGAAACGTGCGTCATTAATTATCATTAATAAGATTAATATATCTCCTAACGATGCTTACATGGTTAGCGAAACAGTGATGTGGTGTTTAGTGGTAAACTCTTTCAATTTAGTCTTTCACACTGAAGGTTCCAATAGAAGAATGAGATTTTCTTAAGTGGTTTATTTAATATTTAGGGATTATGTTGACAAAATTGTGGTAATGGCACAAATGAGTGATCTAGGGATCTGTTTTGAAAATGTCGAACAGTTAGACGAAATGAACAAGAAAAAGTTATTGAAAAAACTGACACAGATCAGTGGTCATCTTGCCATAAAATGTATCGCCAGTATTTGTATGATTTATCAGTTAGACGATTTGAAATATTGGGAGTTTATAGTAAACACTGCCATCCAGTTCAATATGGTATATAAATTTGACTCAGAGACTGTGATAGATTTAAAATTGACTTGTTTTAGATTAAGGAGCTTATTGATTATGTAGGATACCTGAAATTTAGATGTGTAACTGATTTTATTAAAAAGGCTTGGCACGTAATATTAACAGATGCATTCTCAGTGGGAAATACCAACACAGCAACAAAAATGTCTGAAAGTGAAACTAAAGAAACATACATTAAAGCGTTACGATTACTTCAGGTAATCACTAAATATTTTTCTACTGCTCTGTATTATCTAGAAATATTTTCTTAGACTTGTCCTGTCATTTACGGCTTGGATTTTGAAGTTTATATCGAAAAATGTTTACTGAATGATCAGCAAGGCATTGCTGCTGTTCTATTGCAGTATTTACCTGAAAACAAAATAGAAGATTATGTTAAGGTAATAGGAATAGTGCGAGGGGATTTTTTCTTTCAATTTTCTTTGTTTTAGAATATTTTTGAGATACAAAGTGTTTTTGACCAACTGCAAGTGCTGAAATCTGAAGGCGTTGTTGGTATCAGTAAAGTGGTTAGAATTCTTAATGATTACATTTAAATTCGTTTATGTTTAATTAATATTTGTTATTTATTGTAAAGTAAAGAAATATAAAAGTTACAATTTATTTTTTTCATATTTGCTTGATTTCGCCCCTAGTTTGGATATTTAGCAGTTTTGGGGAATATTTCTTTAAATTGTTGCCTAAAAATTTTTTTTCGCCCATAATTTTTTTCCTTTTAAGTAGTACTGTCCTTGAGATATGACATTTCTTGTTCTGGTGCATTGAGAATGTTAAGAAAGTTTTACAATAACTTTAGTGGTGATAGAGAAGCAGTTGAAGATGAAACTCGTTCAGAACGACCTACCATGTCAACTATTAAGCAAAACATTACCAAAATCAGAGATCTTGTACTGAATAATCGGTGATTCAGTATCAGAATATCGTTTAGAACAGTTTGGGTTTGTCTCGTGTGTCCTGTTCTTTGGATATTAGCTTTTTTTTTTAATTAGATATCCTTTATACCACTAAGTGTCGGGAGGTTTTTTGGGTTGCCTATATTCGGACCTGTAAGGATTTCTACCCCGATCGACAGCGCCTATAATAATACTTTAATGATTGAGAACTGATGCTTAAAGATAGCTTAGAGAGGATGATGACATTCTTGTGCATAATTATTGGTGATGAGACTTATAAAGTCATTTAGGAGAATATAAAAACTGTTTGGAAGACTGGAGATAACGTTGGAATAAGTGTATTCCAATGAGAGGGGATTACTTCGAAGGGGATAAAGTAAATGTGGATGAATAAATCAATACTTTGTTTTATTTAAAAAAAAGTCACCTTACTTTTTGATCCTGGAATAAATAAGAATGATTATCTGAAGAAATAAAACCGTCACAGTTTGCTTTTTAAAGGTTTTTATTTCAATTCCATTTTCTACATTTATAGATTAATTTTTAAGTTTACATATGTAACTTATATAATTCGTACCTAAGCACGTCATTTTAAACGTAGACGCAGAGCAACCATCAATATAAAACAATTGATTATCCAAATCACAACTTTGTGTATTTGAGACAATGAGAAACAAAGCTCCATTGTGGCCATGAGCTCAATTATTTCGAACTGGAAATGGGAAAAGGGGCAGAAAAATTATTTTCAAATTGGTGAAAGATTGATATGGTAGCTTTAAAGCTAAAGATCAATTTCGTGGTCACATGGATATTTCTCAAGTCCATTTCTGTACATTTAATATTGCACTAATCAACACATATTGCAGAGTGAACGCATATTTATATTTGGGGTTCTTACAGTGTCAGATTTTTCTGTCTAAGAATCAGTTTAGCTTTATTACTTGGAACTTATAGAAAAATATTTTTTATTGTATGATTTTTTTTCAAATATAAACGATAACAGACGAACTGTGAAAGATCTAAAATGCTCCCCCTAATATCAAGGCATTTCTTCTTGAATACCCTGTTAGTGTTATGTTTCGAAATGAATATGGTCTATATATCTCAAGTTATAAAGCTAAATTTTAAATCCAATTGACTAGCTTTGAATTGAAAAATAAAAAAATAACTGTCTTTTTTCGGTAACTATTTTTCGTTCTGTACTTCCTAAATTAACTATACTTAACAGAATGTTAACATTAATAAAATACTAAAATCTAACACTAACTTAAAGTACTACTTCGTTAAAAAATCTATTAAAACTACTTATTAAGTCTTAAGTATATATATAGAGTAAATTTTTTATATAAAATTTACAAATAATTTTCTTTTCGTAAAAAAATAACACAGGTACATAAATACTAACAAAACTACTATGTTAACCTAACAAGGTGCTATTTATATATAAACAATCCTGATTTGTTAATTCTTCCATCGGTGTGAAACTCGAAACTCGTTTCGCTAACCATACTAGCGTCATACAGGATATTATTTAATCTCAGTTAAATCATTAACTGGATGATTAAATCATCTCCTGATGATACTAACGTGGTTAGCGAAACGTGTATCGAGAAGTTTGAAAAAGTGATTTGATATTAGGTGGTAAGTCTTTTTCACTTTTATTCTAAATTATTATTTCTATTTGTTCCGATATAAAAATAAATAAAACCGGTCTTTTCTGGCTTATATCAAAAATAATTGCCAGTGAGGGAATGTGAAAAATCTAAATAACACCTTGTAGCAGTACTAAACAATATCGTAATTAACAATAGTGAAAAAACTGAACTAGTTCTTGTCCTCTTTTGCTGTTATGTAACAAAATAATGGGCATAACAATAACGATATGTCAAAAAAATATTTTGGTTCCTACAGGTAATGTATCTCTTCTAAGATCAGAAAATTACAAGGGGCAAAAGGGCAAGTTCTCCAAATATATTCAGAGAACTCTTTAATCGACTCCCTGTTTCTTTAGAATGTTTTTTATCCCCTCTCGTCATTCCTCACTTTATCTAATGGCCTAATGATTGGTCGCATTGGTTTGGTTTATCATCACATTTAGAAGATATAATCACAGGGGTACGATATATGAAATGACCAAATAGTTTGTATATCCAGTGGCGTACAGTGAATTGAAATTATCATGATGATATTAATGAATATGGAAGTAGGGGATGTTATATTCACTCAGGATCTGAGCGAAGATAACGTAGAATCATTAGTATCATCTGTTATGTATTTTAATGGAAAAAAACTGTTCCATTATTTAATTCTGTTTTTACTAGGTTGTTTTTTATTCTGCTTTGATTTGGTCGCCACTGAAATATATTAGAAATTAAAAATAAAAAAGCTATATTAAAAGTATCACTTTAGCTTTGGTTTAAGTCGATGATACGTGAAACACAAGGATTAGTATATTGGATGAAGATAAATGAAGTTGCTCTTATTTTTTTTAGTTTTGTATTATTTCACTAACATAAGTAGTAGCCCTAAAATTATCAGTTTCTTAAATTAAAACAACTAGATGTGATATATTTTAGTTCACTTTTAGTGACATTTCACAAACATTTATACAGTCGTTATATATCATGGTGCAGTTTTTTGGGTAAGCGTGCGTATTACAATTTTTTTTTTAATCTTAAGAACCAACTTATACAGCTAAAATTTTGCGCAACCATACCACTCTATACAGGCATTAAATTATTATTGAAAACTGGAAGGATTTTGGGCAGGTGAGCTTAGAGGTAGACACTGTTAACTGACCAATCAAATCGGTCAGTTTTGAGACTAGACATATTTTTATAAATTGGCCGAAAAATATGAAAATGAAAACATTTAGATTTGAATTTTACGAGGTGGGTAAGTAAAATTATGAGAGTGGTGTTGTAACGTTCGATCTGGTAACACTCTTGGCTTCCTTTGTCAAGGAATTGGGAATTTGGACTGGGGAATGGGGAAGTTGGATGGGGAAGTGGAAATCATAGCTTTAGGTAAAATGATCACCTTGTCTCCATATTAAATAGCTACTTGAATATGTCAATTGAAATTTTAGGTCAGCAACTTGACCTCTACTTTTAATTAGATATAGCATCTATTCAGTTTCATATAACTTTCTTGTTGTATAGCTATATTTACCTCCATTTTTATGATTTAAACTTAGATATTTAATCCTTAAGCCGTTTTTTACAAATTTTTCTATTTTTTTTGTAAAAGTTTTACTCTTGTATTCTCTTTGGATATAAAAATCTATCGAAATTGAGAATTGCTTTTTTACCTTTCTAACTAAAAAGTGCGATGCATTTTCAGAAATAATTACTGTAGACTTGAGAGAGGGTGTTTTGTCCTAGAGTGTCTGTAAGAAGTGGAGGTGGTTTCAAAAGAGGAGCTTAGAGTAATACTGTAAGCTATTTTTATATATATATATATATATATATATATATATATATATATATATATATATATATATATATATATATATATATATATATGTATGTGCTTCTAAATCATTCCGGGTGTCGATCCGTTGAGTCTGTGAAGAGTCACGACGTTTCGCCAAAATCGAATTTGGTATTTTCAAGTTTTGTCCGTTTCGACTGAAGAGTCCAACTGATTCTTGTCAGACTGACTGACTGATTTCAGTCGAAGCGGACACCACTTGAAAATGCCAAATGCGATTTTGGCGAAACGTCGTGACTCTTCACAGAATCAACGGATCGACACCCGGAATGATTTAGAAACATTATCTACCATCCGTGAAAATATTAGATATATATATATATATATATATATATATATATATATATATATATATATATATATATATATATATATATATATATATATATATATATATATATATAATAAATGATAATGATCGGCTATCTCAGTTAAATATATTATTGACTGATTGATTGATTGATATGATTGAAATATAATATTGTAAATTTTGGGTATGAACGTAATTCTATTATTGATCTTATGTTTTGAACAGATTTTTTTTGACCGGTCGCCGTCCTTGATCCTCCCTGTAGTTCCGGGTTCGAATCTTGGTTCGGGTATATAGAGAAAAAAATTCTTGAATGAAATTGTTGACAATGTCAACTCTACAAAAAAGGCCGGATGATTGAAGTTATAGATTAATACTGATGATAATTTGATTGATCAATAACATAAGACTCTCTAAGCTAATTGACAAAGTTGTCACATTCCTTCAGTTCTTTTGTGCGTCTTCCATGTTTTCAATGTTGCTGCTTTACCAGACTTAATATCTTAAATAATAACTGTTAGTTCTAATATTTTTTTTCTGTTTTAATTTCTATATCTGGTATCAAAACTTTTCCTCATGTTCAACTAAATACTTCATATAAAATTGCTAAATATCACGTTAGGTAATTATATTTTTTTTATCACTTCCCTTTCAAAGCTCTACGAACAAAGACACACTTACAAAAACTAGATTTTTGATAGCTTTGAATATTTGCATTCGATATATGAGTTATATACATTTTGTTTTTTTTTTTCATTTAGATTATCTGTACATTCGCTTTCTTTATCTAGGTATTTTTTTTTTAAATCCTTGACGGTAAACCAATCTTTACCCCAGGGTATGTATATAATAATATAATTTTTTGTTTTTATATATGTATATATTATGTATATATATATTTATTTACCCTATCTACTTGACATTTACGCTACTAGTGTTTGTACATTTCAGAAATTAAAAATAAATTCTCACTTTAGTCGTTTACAAATACGAGTATAAACTCTTAATAGTTAAATGTTCAAAGATGTCGTCCATTCGAAGAGTTCAGGACATTTGTCATATTTGATCCATTAAACATAGAATAGATAAACTGGAAATTTGAGGCCTAAAGGTGACACATAGAAGGTGACACATATTAATTAATGATTCCCTGGTCTTTTTGATGAATGCCTGTATGTTTATATTCATACCAGAAGACTAGGTGTCAACCATTCGTTGTCTTCTGTTAACTGTCAAAAAGACCCGAAATTACCACATTTATTTACAGTTAAAACATATCGCCATTTTGGTGTACATAGAAAATTTTAGCTTGGCTGCAAAAGCATTTGTGATTTTGTAGCATTTTTAACTCGTTTTTTGATTAATTTCTTTTTGATTTAATTAAACAAACGTTCTATTGCACTGAAATCTGCCTGTAACATCACATTGACCACTATCATTTAAGTTGAATAAAAAATCAACAGATTTCAGTACATTTGCGTGTAACAAGCATCCAACCTATCATACATTATTTCGTTTTACCTAAGTTGATCTCCTGCATTGCTTGGTAAAGAAAATAATTGTTGCTTAAATGTTTAAATATAATGATTGTAGTACTGCAGCTAAAGATTATAAACATTTTATAAAAAATATACGATCAAAATTTATGTGCGTTAAGAGAGAGGGCTTATTTGGATTCTGACCTTTAGTCCTCATATTTCCTGTTTAAGAAATGGAGAGAGACACCAAATTTTGGCACAATATTTCTCGATAGTAAACTTGAAGATATTTTTTTTTAGTTTTGAATCACTTAGCTCGCCTCTTTTAGTATTGTATGTTTCATTGGGCCTGAAAGAGAAAATGATATTTAAGCAACTGACTAAGAATTCGTGTTTGTACACAAGCATTCTACAGGAGTTAGATAAGTTACCATGCTTGGTTTTTTTTAATAATGCTTCATTATCTAGTACCTTGGTACTTGAAATTTAAGTAAAAATTTCATTCATACTATGCGTCAAGCGATGACATGCTTTAGCTAAAGAAATTAGAAGAGAGTAATACCTTACCTTACTGATTTTTTTTTTCAAGTTTGATTGTCAAAATATACACGCGTTTTATTTTTGATAAATGCTTTTTTTCGATACTTTGACAATCATACTGTTTTAACAGAATCATTTAGATACCATCTACTTAGGATCAAAATGTACAGTTTCCATGTCAAACTATAATTTGCCTTACTTGATATTGTTGAATCGGGAAAACTATTCCTGGTTGTTGTAATGTGGTAGCTGGTGCAGCCATTTGTTGAGGAGTTGTTGGTATTTGAGATGGTGCAGGAATACTTTGCCAAGATGTGGCTGCGGTTGGTACTTGAATACCCATGCTGAACGAAATAAAAAAGTCATGAGTACAGTTAAAACTTGATATGTGAAGTTGTCGGGGTGAAAACTTTTACAAATGTCTGAATTTTATATTTAGCATCTTCATCAAGAATCGCGATTTTTCCTGCTATATGTATGGACAATCAGAAAAGTTCACATTTTAAAAAAATCACTGAAATTCAAAAATCTTTTTCAGATATCTATTTTTTTTACCTAGCGTCATATTTGCCTTAAAATGTTACGTACATAGTAGTATTTTTATCAGGCTATCTTAACATTTGCGAGAAATATGAGGAAAAGTCAAAAAATGGCCTAAAATTCCAAATTTTCACGACTATATGTATGGAAAATTAGTCAAAAAATTTCACGCCTCCGATTTGGTTGAAAGTGTGCTATAGTATGTGTTTTAATATGATTGTAACGAAAAATTTATCAGTTTTGGTCTAGAAACAATTGCTTTTGTTTTAAGTCGTAAAAAGCGAATAACTGTATTTTAAAAGTTTTTTAGAAAAATCACTGAAATTCAAAAATCTTTTTCAGATATCTATTTTTTTTACCTAGCGTCATATTTGCCTTAAAATGTTACGTACATAGTAGTATTTTTATCAGGCTATCTTAACATTTGCGAGAAATATGAGGAAAAGTCAAAAAATGGCCTAAAATTCCAAATTTTCACGACTATATGTATGGAAAATTAGTCAAAAAATTGCACGCCTCCGATTTGGCTGAAAGTGTGCTATAGTATGTGTTTTAATATGATTGTAACGAAAAATTTATCAGTTTTGGTCTAGAAACAATTGCTTTTGTTTTAAGTCGTAAAAAGCGAATAACTGTATTTTAAAAGTTTTTTAGAAAAATCACTGAAATTCAAAAATCTTTTTCAGATATCTATTTTTTTTACCTAGCATCATATTTGCCTTAAAATGTTACGTACATAGTAGTATTTTTATCAGGCTATCTTAACATTTGCGAGAAATATGAGGAAAAGTCAAAAAATGGCCTAAAATTCCAAATTTTCACGACTATATGTATGGAAAATTAGTCAAAAAATTTCACGCCTCCGATTTGGCTGAAAGTGTGCTATAGTATGTGTTTTAATAAGATTGTAACGAAAAATTTATCAGTTTTGGTCTAGAAACAATTGCTTTTGTTTTAAGTCGTAAAAAGCGAATAACTGTATTTTAAAAGTTTTTTAGAAAAATCACTGAAATTCAAAAATCTTTTTCAGATATCTATTTTTTTTACCTAGCGTCATATTTGCCTTAAAATGTTACGTACATAGTAGTATTTTTATCAGGCTATCTTAACATTTGCGAGAAATATGAGGAAAAGTCAAAAAATGGCCTAAAATTCCAAATTTTCACGACTATATGTATGGAAAATTAGTCAAAAAATTGCACGCCTCCGATTTGGCTGAAAGTGTGCTATAGTATGTGTTTTAATATGATTGTAACGAAAAATTTATCAGTTTTGGTCTAGAAACAATTGCTTTTGTTTTAAGTCGTAAAAAGCGAATAACTGTATTTTAAAAGTTTTTTAGAAAAATCACTGAAATTCAAAAATCTTTTTCAGATATCTATTTTTTTTACCTAGCGTCATATTTGCCTTAAAATGTTACGTACATAGTAGTATTTTTATCAGGCTATCTTAACATTTGCGAGAAATATGAGGAAAAGTCAAAAAATGGCCTAAAATTCCAAATTTTCACGACTATATGTATGGAAAATTAGTCAAAAAATTTCACGCCTCCGATTTGGCTGAAAGTGTGCTATAGTATGTGTTTTAATATGATTGTAACGAAAAATTTATCAGTTTTGGTCTAGAAACAATTGCTTTTGTTTTAAGTCGTAAAAAGCGAATAACTGTATTTTTTAAGTTTTTTAGAAAAATCACTGAAATTCAAAAATCTTTTTCAGATATCTATTTTTTTTACCTAGCGTCATATTTGCCTTAAAATGTTACGTACATAGTAGTATTTTTATCAGGCTATCTTAACATTTGCGAGAAATATGAGGAAAAGTCAAAAAATGGCCTAAAATTCCAAATTTTCACGACTATATGTATGGAAAATTAGTCAAAAAATTTCACGCCTCCGATTTGGCTGAAAGTGTGCTATAGTATGTGTTTTAATAAGATTGTAACGAAAAATTTATCAGTTTTGGTCTAGAAACAATTGCTTTTGTTTTAAGTCGTAAAAAGCGAATAACTGTATTTTTAAAGTTTTTTAGAAAAATCACTGAAATTCAAAAATCTTTTTCAGATATCTATTTTTTTTTACCTAGCGTCATATTTGCCTTAAAATGTTACGTACATAGTAGTATTTTTATCAGGCTATCTTAACATTTGCGAGAAATATGAGGAAAAGTCAAAAAATGGCCTAAAATTCCAAATTTTCACGACTATATGTATGGAAAATTAGTCAAAAAATTTCACGCCTCCGATTTGGCTGAAAGTGTGCTATAGTATGTGTTTTAATATGATTGTAACGAAAAATTTATCAGTTTTGGTCTAGAAACAATTGCTTTTGTTTTAAGTCGTAAAAAGCGAATAACTGTATTTTAAAAGTTTTTTAGAAAAATCACTGAAATTCAAAAATCTTTTTCAGATATCTATTTTTTTTACCTAGCGTCATATTTGCCTTAAAATGTTACGTACATAGTAGTATTTTTATCAGGCTATCTTAACATTTGCGAGAAATATGAGGAAAAGTCAAAAAATGGCCCAAAATTCCAAATTTTCACGACTATATGTATGGAAAATTAGTCAAAAAATTGCACGCCTCCGATTTGGCTGAAAGTGTGCTATAGTATGTGTTTTAATATGATTGTAACGAAAAATTTATCAGTTTTGGTCTAGAAACAATTGCTTTTGTTTTAAGTCGTAAAAAGCGAATAACTGTATTTTTTAAGTTTTTTAGAAAAATCACTGAAATTCAAAAATCTTTTTCAGATGTCTATTTTTTTTACCTAGCGTCATATTTGCCTTAAAATATTACGTACATAGTGGTGTTTTTATCTGGCTATCTCAACATTTACGAGAAATATGAGCAACAGTCTAAGAATGTCCTCCATTTTTTAAGACTCTAGGCCCATTTTAAAAAGCTTTAATTTTCCTAAGGAAGTGTAAGTGCATTTTATATATTTCATCAGCATCTCAAACTATAGAGAAAGGCCATCGTTCAATTATGTGGGATTAATGCTTCATTTACAAGAACAATAAGTGACAGAGCCGCTCTGAAAATATCCGCTGTGTCTCGAATTGCATGAAGGGTTAAGGTATTAGTACCATCTTAAAGTATTAGTTCTGTATTTTTTAGTGAATAAAATATTGTTTTCATTACATTTAATTAAAAAGATTTAAATCAACACTGAAAAAAAAACTGTTTCAGATGTACAGTGTCCCGTACGACACACTATAAGGAGGGAAATTTAAATCTGACATCACTTTTTCGGTATTTTATATCATGTTTAACGTCATCATCAGTGTTCAGCTGTTATCAATGCTCTTATATGTTCTGTTGTCTTCTTCCTTGTCCTTTTACACTTCCTGCTTAGTAATATTTTTGACCTTCCTTTTTTCTTTACTACTACTAATTTACTAAATTTACAGAAAACTACTAGCGCCATCTATTGAAATAATATGTAATCGGAAAACAGTATATCTGCTTGCAAAAGGAGACCCCCAGACCATTAAGTTCGGTAAAACTTTTACAGAAACACATTTGACGAATAAAGTTTATGGTGATGATTGCTGATATTGGTATTGCTGATATTGCGATTATTGGTGATCGATAGCGGAGGAATTAGATATGACCAAAGACATGATTCACGAAATTTTGATAAAGGATTTAAATAAACGGAAAGTTTGTGCTCGATTTGTCTCACTGGATTGACGCTCTTGAATATTTGGTGAAAAAACAAGTCTGTGTGTTTTAACATCCTCCGTATACGTCGGATTTTTCTCCGCGTGACTAATCCCGGTTCTCGAATCTCAAACTGGCCATGAAAGGAACATTTTATGACAGTGTTACACAAGTCCAAAAAGTCGTGACGAAGGTCATTGAGACGACTCACAACAACGACATAAAAAATCTATGCTAGCATAGGTTGAATGTGCCCAGCGATGTATTGATGCGTAAGGAGTATATTTTGAATAAAAATAAATAATTTTAGTAAAATAACTTCTTTTTTTTTATTTAAAAAGTTATTTTCCGACATACTGTATATCATAATATGAAACCGGGAAGTAAACATTCACATTAGCATTATTTGTTTAAGAATATGAGGCTGACAATAATAGGCGGTTATTAAAATATTGAGCTTGTCCCTACAGGATTATGCTTTTTTTTCTGCCTCTTTTAACCCACTTTCACTGCTTTGGGCAAACAAAAATTGTTTTTCGGATAAAATTAATGTCGTTTTTGTTGTTGTATAATACATTTATTATTACCCCATGGCGTAAGAAGGTGATTGGTATCCCCCTATGGGTCCATAAGCGTAGCCCTGCATGCCTCCTATGAACTGTCCAGCTTGCATTTGGGAAGTACTGGCCGTTGGGTAGCTTTGAGGATACCAGTACCCAAGTTGTTGTCCGTATGTACCATAGGGAAAGCTGGTACTCGATATAGTCTAGAAAAATGTATCATAACTTAGACGTCGACGAAAAATGTCCTTCTTCCTTACTTGTCCAGTAACTGGGGCATTATTGGGGTCACCTGATTCTTTTCCCCAAGAACATTTCACCACCTGTCCGTTAATGTCAGTATTGTGTACGGCAACAATGGCATGAGTTGCCGATTCTTTCGTTGAAAATCTAATAAAATACAGTTAATAACATATCAAATCATTAATCACAGATCCAGCGTAAAGTGTCCTTAAAATTGTTCTCACTTTAACTCTGTAAGTTCTACTAATTTTATGATCTATTAGAAAAATACCTAACAAAGGCGTAGCCCTTTTCCTTGAAAACCCTGATCTCTTGAATGGTCCCAAAAGGAGCGAAAGTTTTCTGCATCAATTCTTCAGTCAAACCATTCGTGATTCCGCCACAGTAGACAGTGCAATTTGTTGGACTACTTTGATTGTAGACTTCGTCAAACGTTAGTGGTTTGGCTGCTGCTGAAACAAATAAATTTCATTAGAAACACTTTAATTTTCTTTTTATACTACCCTTAACAATTATTTAGGAAATAATCTCCCCCACGAATGATTCGGCCTTTATTCTATGGACTGAAACCATCTGTCGATACATTTTTCGATTTTCTTTTAGTTTCTGATATTACAAGCAAAAAAAACTGAGCAAAGAAGATAAAAATCGAATGACGTAAAGTCTGGACTATATAGTGGATATGCTTGAAGTTCAGTTCCGTCCAGTTCTTGAAGATTTTCCTTTGTTTATCGTACTATGCGTTATTATTCTGTAGAGGCACTAATTGTATACGAAATTTTGAGGTGAACGACGAAATTAGACATCTGGAGTTTTTTTTATAGTTCAAGTCATTTTAAAGAAATCTCTACCATACTAAATACATCATTTAATATTATAGACTAGGAATTTACTAAGGTGAAATTAATTTAGGTTATGTTCGAATAATCCGCAATAAAGGGTACAAGCAAAAAATTTTAATTGAACAATTAAATATTAAAGGCATAATTAGAATACGCAACCTATATTAATAATAAATATACTGGGGTAATATGCCCCTGCTTTCCCTCCATTCAAATTAATATTCAAAGGGGTATAGTGACCCTAACTTTCTTGTCGTACAGAGTCTATCTATAAGACACGGTGTCTGGTGCAAAATGAATGCCAAGATGTTATTTATGTACATTTTCCATTTTTGTTATTCCATTTTGTCCAAAATCTTTCTTTTCATCACCAGCTTAGGGTAAAATCAGGAGAATATGGAGGACGATCGAGCATAACGCTTGCTAAGGAAATATAATTTATTGAAATGAGATGAGAAAATTGCGGTGATAATGTACTTTAATCCCCCGCCCCCCTAATATATATATATATATATATATATATATATATATATATATATATATATATATATATATATATATATATATATATATATAGTCCCAATACTTTTCGATTTGAGTAAAATAGTTCAGCTGTGTGAAGTTTTCGTTTTCATCGAGGTAGAAGTGAAACAAAAGAAATGTTGGTCACAAAGGATTTAAAACTATAATTTGTAATTTACGGTCTGTAAACTTCGTCCGTGTAAACGTGGTAGTTTCAAACTTTGTCTTAACTTGAAAACATATCGACTTCTTCGCAAAAGAAGGTCATAAAAGTCTTAACAGCAAATAGGTTATATATCGATGACCTGTATAAAGAAAAAAAATATATTAAGTTTTGATTTGTTTTTTGAATTTCAAGATTTAAAAACTTTACTAATGAATTAAAATTGAATATAATCTAACGAAAATATACTTCTTATTTAACTACGAATGAAACAAAATGAAGAGACAGTCAGGAATTTAAAACTATAATTTGTATTATAAAGTTTGTCAGTTGAAATGCTATATTTCCAAACTTTGTTTTATCTAGAACATATATCGACTTTTTTCTGTTGGAAAAAGGTTCTTCCTTTGATTAACACTTAATATTTTATTTTTCTATTCACAGGTGTAAGTAAAAAAATCAATTTAAGGCTAATAATATCGTTCTTCAATTCAAGTTCAATTCAAGAGACGCTGTCATTTCTGACTTAACAAGCAAAATCATATGAAACTTTTGTTAGATATCAAAGAGAGTCATACCAACTTAAAAAACAAATGGTTGTGTCGATACGTAATGCGTGAGAATTTTTAAAACAAAACTCACCATACTCTTTGATTACAGTGGTCCATTTGTTTATATTTAAATTATTTTTTGAATTAAAAGTTTTTGTAAATATATCTAACAGATACAAATTGAAGCTACACCAACGAAATTGTTTTTATTTAACTACAAAAGAATCGAGAACAGTAGACCACAAGGGAATTTAAAACTATATAATTTGTATTTAAATGTATGTCAGTTTCAACGCTCTGCTTTCAAACTTTATCTTAAACTTTCAAATAAACAGATCAACTTTTCTCGTGGAAAAGGCCACTGTACAAGCGCTAATAGCTAACAGATTATTTATCGATTTTCATGTCCAAACTTAGCCTTCACTTTCAGATGGCGCTTCGCGATTATCTCATTAAATTTTTTCGTTTACTTTAGCACTAATTTTCAAAATAATATTTTGTTTTATTTATGAATTGTAATTTGTGTTTAAGTACCAAAACAGCAATAAGAACAGTCGTTAGTTATTCTTGAGTGTTTGTCCACTTAAACGCTCTAGTTTGGAATTGTTTTTTTGAAAATAGATCAACTTTCTGGCGGAAAAGGGCACTGTATAGAGTTTAACAGTAAACAGTTTGTATATTGATTCAAAGGTGTGAGTATGAACTTCACTTCCAGATGGCGCTAGGTGATTATCTCCATTTCCAACAGCTGCAGTAAAAAAGAGAGCCATTATTTCTTTAAACTTTTTTAATTGATCCTTAAAGTTATAATCCTTCAACTATGTAAAGTTTCGGAATTAGAAGGGAAACAAGAATAAAAAAAGTAATACATTTCCTTAGAAATTTATTATCTTGACCTAATTTGAGATCTCCATAGTTCGCCAAGCAACGGACTTTCATAAACTGTACTATATCTTAACGAATATGCCAACAAAAAATAAACAACGTGTCTGAAATCTCCGCTTTGTAAAATTCGCTGAATAGAAAAGTTTCGTACAATATTTTTGGTAAATCCGGATATTTTTTTTTGAAAAAAAAGTACAAATTAAACTCAGGATTAATAAAAAAAAAACGATCTCAAATCAAAAAAATCTTCATTATTTTTGGTTACTTTACTTCGCCCTGAGGGCAATTTTCGCTGGATAATTTCACAAGTGCTTTTTTGAATCGTGTCGAATGTTTTAAAGTATTTATCGGCAAGGTAATGTTTAAACCACAGAAATATGCGTTCTTGTCAAGTTGCAAAATTTCCTGCCTTCTTTCATTCTTAATATAAGATTTTTTTTGCTTAAATACTTTCTGGATATGTTAATCTTGTCTATTTTATTTTAATACTATCTATTCAGTTACTGTTTAATTCTCGCAGTTTCCATTAATATTTACTTGAAATATTACATCATATGGTTGCTCAAATATAAGTACAAAGTTGGAGTGCTATCATCTGAAACGAATTGGCTGATTAACCTACGTAAAACTATATAACTTGTTTTATATGAGATAATTGAGGTAATTCAAATGTATGATGGTGGTAAATATTCCATTATTTGGTATTAGTTAGATAACTAGTTAAGAGAAGGAAATATTGACGCACCATAGATATATATATATATATATATATATATATATATATATATATATATATATATATATATATATATATATATATATATATATATATATATATATATATATATATATTCAAAACTATATTCTTCATGATATAATTCTGCAAAGATGAAGACGATAAAAAGGAAATTATTTAATTTTAAAATATTAATTATCATATTGGAGAAGGTATTCACTGAAACAGAAGAGTGTAAAGAGCTGTGCAAAGACACAAACATAATGAGAGTCAGCAAAGTGCATAGGGTACGATGGATAGGACATATTTTACGAATGTCAAATGATAGAATTCAGAGAAGAATACTGGAACTAAAGATATGAGAAAAATGAGAGAAAAGGACAACACTGGGGAACATTTTGAAAAATAATTTCTGTTGAGTTCGATATTTAAACTGTTTTATACATAAATTGACATGCTAATTCCAAAACTTTATTTAGTTTTTTTCTATCACGTCAAGTTTTTTCCCTGCAGTTGTTGCGCATCCGGCTAAGCTTGGCAAATCACAGAAGTCACTACTGCTCTCCTACCGGCGAACCTTCTTCGACCTAGGAGTGGGGGCGTGAGTGACGTTGCGTCATCCAAAACTAGTTCGGTCAGTTACGCATGAGATGTTAAAGTACGCGGGTCTGTGTCGTTCTGATATAGTGAAGTCAAAGTATACATACACAACTACAGATTTTCGTCATGTCTGCCTCTGGTAGTTCTCGTCATAACTGCTTAAACAGCCCTGATTCATTTTGTTATATATGTGGCAGTTTTACCATCCCCATTCAACGGACTAATATTAGTACATTTGTCAGGCAAGCCTATTTTGCTTATTTTAAAGTGAAAATAGGTGATCAAGATAAATCATGGGCCCCTCATAAAGTGTACAAGCAGTGTGTAGAGAGTAGAGAGTTTACGAATGTGGACGAAGAGAACACGTAATAAACTTTCGTTTGGTATACCAATGGTTTGGCGAGATCAAAAGATCCCCAAAACGCCAAAAGATTCATAGACTTGCCAGACATCAATTTCTCTCGAGTTTCCAACTTGAAGAACTGAAAATGACGAGCGCGATCTCGTCGTAACGTCGTGAAAATACTTCGCAGTACTTAAAAGAAAACTGTTCATAATAACAAACACACCAAAAAATTTCCATCCTCAATATGAATATATATATATATATATATATATATATATATATATATATATATATATATATATATATATATATATATATGTATATATATATATATATATATATATATATATATATATATATATATATATATATATATATATATATATATATATATATATATATATATAGAGAGAAACGGTTTATGCTAAAGTCGTGAAATCCGGTATACTTCCAATAAGTTGGAATGTAAAAACGTTTTTTGTGTTAATAATTGAATATTTTAGTCAGGGGCGTCTCCTTGGTATGTGCTACCATAACTTTTTTGTTTGTAATATTTTTTAATTTTTTAAATTAAATTATTGAATCGCAAATATTTTTATGTAAAAAAAGGTCCTCTTATTTCATCTCGTCACGATAGATCGTTTTTCAGAAAACTGACTTTTTCTAAATCGATCCACGATTACATGGATATCGAAATGTATCTTACAAGTATACCGAATTTCACGATTGTAGTTTAAACCGTTTCGAAAATATTGCGACGAAACCATCTTCAGATTTCTCCCTTTAAGGGGCTCTAGCCCCTTTAAGAAGCAATTTTTGGGGTATGTTTATAGGAACTTTTTTTATGTTTTAATCCCCACAGTCACCTTCCAAAAGATTTCGACGTTATTTTCGGAATTATTATATATATTTTATATATATATATATATATATATATATATATATATATATATATATATATATATATATATATATATATATATATATATATAGATATATATATATATATATATATATATATATATATATATATATAGTTGCCCGATTGTTGCTAATTCCGGATACATAACTATTAACCCTCGTATATATATAGTCTTTAATTGAATGATTATATATTTTAAATAATAATATTCAAATATTTGTTGATTTAAAGGGTTTCTTTAATAAACAAACTTGAGGTATATGAGGTAAAGAAAATCTAAGAGAAATCAAACTATACATCCTCAAAAATCATTGTTTGATTGCTAGTTTACGGGCATGAAGGAATCATCGATCCGTATATTTTCTAAGATGAGGTTTGGTAGGTTAAATATGATTATCGTCTGTCTGTAAAGTCTGTCACCCATCTGTAAAGCTATCAGGAGGCGTGATATTACTTTCAAAATAAAAATACTAACCTTTCGAATTAAATTAAAAAATAAAGTTATAATCCAAAATTAATAAGAAAATTCCCTACATCTTCATAGTTTAGGAAAATGATAATAAAAAAAGCGAATGCTCTATTCTTATCTAGCGATCGTTCTAAAAAAAGAAAACACAAACAAGCATCAGTCAGGAGATGTGTTTGTTAGGCGTAAATTTTCTCGTTTTCTTCTGGATTGGCAATCAATCATATGGGAAGGAACGCAATTTGACTTTTCTTCTTAAAATGGTCTTTTATTCCGCCTTCAAATCTTTTGCTAGGCATAACTCTCAATTATTCTCGCAATACCCTAACGAACCCGTTCTACCTTTTTTTTTTGTACAGATTATTATTATTTGCCTTTCTTTTTCATTTATTCAGTCCTTTTCACGTAATGTTATAAGATCTAATAACACAACAGTTTTATACAGAGTTACCTCATCTATCAGATAATTGATGATGATATTACTTCTATTGATTAAAATCAATAGAATAATATATATATATATATATATATATATATATATATATATATATATATATATATATATATATATGTTATATATCCATTTAACCCCTGTATACACTATTCATTCAACCCTCGTATTAATATTTACAACATTGTAGTTTGCAACATTGTATATAAATGCATGTCAGCATTTCAACCCACATGTCCTCAGTACCATGCCAGTAAACAAGCCAAGGTTAAAGCCACGTCAACGGAATCGTTCATCCACGTCATTTCCCGCCGTTCCAGTAAACAGATTCAAGGCTGCAGCCTCAGCAAAACTTCATATGGCGCAGTTCCCTAAGGTGACCTGTCCCCCACAAGGCCCAGATGCCAAGTCAGCATGCCAAACACAATAAGAACCAGGACCGCCGTCCAGCCATCATCATTTGATCACAAAAAGTTAACGTTAATTATTCTTTTCAAGATTATCGTCATAGACGTAATCTTCTTATTTTTACATTTATATACAAAGTCAAACAAAATAAAGTAATACAATTTAAATACTAACTAAAGTGTTAAAATCCTAAATAAAAGTTTTTAAAAAGTAAAGTTAAGTGTAAACCATTTAACAAAATTGGCGCAGTCGGTAGGATCAGCTGGAACGTTGATAGAACAAGAAAAAGGTCTAACTACAACGGTGGATTCCAATCCTTCATCCAAGCTAACCAGAAGAAGAACAAGAGAACCAGAAATCCGCGGCGTCCTCACTCGTCTTTAAACTACGGATAGGAACACCTGGTGAAGCCCCTGGTAGTCAATGCTGACAGAGAACAAGACAAAGATGATCTTTGGAAAACTCTTGTAAGTACAACAACTAATCATCTCGTTTTATATTTTTCTCTTTTACTTATTTCGCGATATTATACTATATTGTACGGTATTGGAATGAGTGATTAAGAAACTTTTCATTTTCTCATAAATATTAGCTATTGTTAGTTAATTCCATTTACAACATCAAAACCTTATAACATCAAAACATTGGTTATATAAAAATATAAGTCATTAATAATAACCAAGCCATTCAAATCAATCAAAATGAGTGAAAATGAAATTGAAATTGAACCTTACAAACTATCTGAAATTTTTTCAATAGTCCCTGAGTTCGATGGAGAACAAATGTTTTTACACACTTTCTTGAGCGCTTGTGATTGTGCTAACAGTATGGCAACAGGCAATCAAAAACTACTACTAGTCATTCACATCAAAAATAGACTTCGCGGTAAAGCAGCACAAATTATTAATTCTCGAAATCCAACATCCTATCAAGAAATTAAAAGCCTACTAAACACACATTTTGGAGACACCAGAGATATGTCCTCGTTAATCCAAGATCTACAACGATTACGACAACTACCTAATGAATCTCCAATGATGTTCGTGAACCGTCTTGAAGTTTTAGATGCCCGATTACAATCTGTAATTCGTAGATCCCATCTTTCAAACAGCGAAAAGGATGCTCAATCAAATTTAATTGATTCAATGGTACTAAACACTTTATTAACCGGATTAGAACCAAGAATAGGCCATATAATTCGTGCGAGCAACCCAACTGATTTATTCTTAGCGAAAAAACGAATTAGACGTGAACTACAACTGTCTTATTTTGAAAATCAAAAATTTAACCAACCAAACAAACAAAACACGTATAGACAACCACCCTTAATACAACATCCAAATCAACAAATTAAAAGACCAAATTTACAAACCCCGAAATGCTCAAATTGCGGACGTTTAGGTCATTTTGCGAACAATTGCTATTCAAAAACGAATCAAGGAACTCCAAATCCTAACTACCAACGATCAACACAAAACTTTCCGAATAGACCACAATTTCCAAATCAATCGCAATCTCAAAACCAACCACCACAATTCCAATTACGACCAAATATTCAAAATAATCAACCACAAAATTCAAACTTTCAACAACGCCCTTCAGTAATACAAAGAAATCCAAATTTTAACCAGAACTTCAACACAAATCACCAAAGAGCCCATCTTATTAACCAAGATGTGTATTACGACAACCAATTTGAGGAATATATTCAACCAGATTATTATTCGCAGCCAGAATTTTATCAAGAGGAAAATTACCAACAAAATGAATTTTATACAAACACTTCTCAACAACAATTTCCCCAAGAACTTGAATTGCAACCCGAATATTACGACGAAGCTGATATCAACCAAAATTTTCCCATAACTACAGATCACAACCACCCCCCGATAGAATCTTCAGACAACAAAGAAACATCCCTCGAACATATACAAACTCTGAATTCAATCAAACCAACTCTCAACCTCATAGATCAGAAATTTTTGTAAATCCTATGTTTACAATAGATTCGAGCAATCTTTATTACATCAAAGATGCTACCAACACTTTCAAAATTTTGATAGACACAGGAGCAGGAATTTCAATATTTAAAGAAAATACAGTTAAAAACTACAGAAATCGCATTCCAGAAAACTTAACCATCCAAGGTATAACCGATGAAAAATTATTAATCACACAATCAACCCTTGTACCATTCACAGACGGAGATCCACATAAAGTCTTTATATACGATTTAGACATAGAATTTGATGGACTTCTAGGACTAGATTTTTTCGAACATTACCAATGCACAATTGATCTACAAAACAAACAATTAATAACCAACTTTAAAACAGTACCTCTTTTTAAAGCAAACGATACTGAAAACTTTAATCAAAATAAAATTCAAATCAATGGCAGAACAGAACAAATATTTAAATTAAAATGTAACCTTAACAACACAGATGCAATTTTATTTAAACAAGAAAAAGAAAAAGTTCATATTCCAAACGCCCTAGTACATGTTAATGAACAAGGAGAATTTCTAACATCAATATTAAATGTGAATGCAATCCCAAAAACAATCGAATTTTCTGACATCCAAATAGAACCTTTCGAAATAAAAAATTTTAATTCAAATAATTTTCAAAATCTAAACCAGATTGATAGAGTTCAAGAAATAAAAAACCAACTTCGCACAGACCATCTTAACGAAGAAGAAACAGAACTTATAACAAACTTATGTTTGAATTATCAAGATATTTTCTACATGGGAAATGACGAATTAACTTTTACAAACGAAATCAACCATACAATAGATACAAATAATTCGAAACCAATTTTTACAAAATCATACAGATATCCACACATCCATAAAGAAGAAGTAAAAAAACAAATTAACGATATGCTGAAACAAGGAATCATACGACCCTCTGTATCGCCATGGTCATCCCCAGTTTGGGTCATCCCCAAGAAACTAGATTCATCCGGAAAACAAAAATGGCGTATTGTCATCGACTACAGAAAATTGAATGAAGTTACTATTGACGACAAATACCCTCTACCGAATATTTCTGATATCCTCGATCAACTAGGCAAATGTGAATATTTTTCAACTTTAGATCTTGCATCAGGATTTCATCAAATCGAAATCAATCCTTCGGATATTTCTAAAACAGGCTTTTCAGTAGAAAACGGACATTATGAATTCGTACGAATGCCTTTCGGATTAAAAAATGCCCCTTCAACATTCCAACGTGTCATGGATAACATTCTAGTAGGAATACAAAACGAACGATGTTTGGTTTATATGGACGACATTATCATTTATTCGCCTACAATCCACGAACACTTATCCCGATTAGAAGAAGTTTTTAAAAGACTTAGAAATGCAAATCTTAAGATACAACCTGATAAATGTGAATTTTTGAAAAAAGAAGTTGCTTATTTAGGACACTTAATAACCCCAGATGGAGTAAAACCAAATCCAACAAAAGTTCGATGTATCAAAGACTTCCCACAACCGGGAACACCTAAAGAAATCAAATCATTCCTAGGCTTAGTAGGATACTATCGTCGTTTTATACCAAATTTTGCAAAAATTTCGAAACCTTTAACAAACCTACTTCATAAAGATATAACATTTAATTTCAATGAAAACTGTAAACAGTCATTTAATGAATTAAAAACCGCTTTAATGACAGATCCGATTCTCGTATATCCAAATTTCGAACAACCCTTCGTGTTAACAACTGATGCCAGTTCATTCGCAATAGGAGCAGTTCTATCACAAGGACCTATTGGAAAAGACTTACCAATAGCCTTCGCATCCAGAACCCTTTGCAGTGCCGAAGTAAAATATTCCACAATTGAACGTGAATTACTTGCTATAGTATGGGCAGTAAAACACTTCAGACCGTATTTATTTGGTAGAAAGTTCACACTCGTAACAGATCATCGCCCACTTACCTGGCTATTTTCAATTAAAGACCCTGGAAGCAGATTAGCCCGATGGCGATTAAAACTCGAAGAATATGATTACAAGATTATTCACAAATCTGGAAAAACCAATAAGAACGCAGACGCATTATCCCGAATTAAAATAAATCACTTTAAAGAATGTTCAAAATTTCAAACTAAATTAAATTTACCAATATATGCATCTAATGAAACATCTGATAATGATAGTGACCATAATGAAACTGCTAATGACAATACTGAGGAAATCTCGGAAGAATATGATAAATTTATTGAACTTTACGACAACAGATCATTAATTGATTACTCTAAAATTAAAATTTCTAATAATCAATTGTTAGACAAATCCCACAAAAATATAATCACATTCTTTTGGCAAAACAAATTAGAAGAATTTCACCACAATATAATTGATGACATACTTAATGAAAACACTGATTTAAAGATAAATGAACTAAATATTCTTGATAGCAAATCCGTCAAAAAACGAAGATATTTTATAATTCCACTTCCCTTCGACCCAACTTCAGTTACACCCCTTTTATTCTACATCTTATATAAATATCAGAATGAATTCAAACCACAGGAAACTTATTACGTGGAAAACCAAATAGAAATCCCAGTCTTAGAGATATTCTCTTACATCTTCGCGGACCAAGATATACAATTAACAATATGTCAAAATCTCGTTAAAAACCCTGGACAAGATGAAATACCCATAATTCTTGATCAATATCATAATGGAAAAACAAATCTCCATAGAGGAATTAATGAAACTACACGTCGAATTAAAGAAAAATATAATTGGCAAAACCTAACAAAAGACGTTGAAAATTTCATAAAAAAATGCGAAACATGCCAAAGAGTCAAAATTAATAGAAGGAACCTAAACAGACCTCTAGTAATCACGGAAACACCAAAAACTCCTTTTGAGCGAATTAACATTGATATTTTTGAATTCCCTATAAAAAATTATGCTCTAACGATAAGGGATGAACTTACTAAATTCACTCAAGCTTACCCAATCGAAGACAAGACAGCAAGAACAATCGTTAATACATTACTGGTGTATTTTCAACATTACGGAACACCCTTACGGATTCATTGCGATCAAGGACGCGAATTCGACAATACCCTAATGAAGGATCTTTGTGAACTATATGATATTAAACTAACATTCTCTAGTATAAGCCACCCTCAATCAAACGGATCACTAGAAAGATTTCATGCAACCTTAGCTGAAATGATCAGAGCTCACACACAAGAACACCCTGAGGAACATCCTTTCAATATCCTTCCCTATACTGTCATATGTTATAACAACACACAAAACAAAACCCATGGATTTACCCCTTTCGAGTTAATCTTTGGACATACTACAACGAGACCCCCTGAAACTTTATACAATGAAAAAAATTTAATTTCGAAATATATTAGGGATTTAAACAATCGCATGCAATATTATTATAAGACAGCTCGTGAAAAAACGCAATTGAGAAAAGAAAAAGCAAAGTTACGTTTTGATAAAAACTTATCCGAAAACCTTTATGAATTCAAAATTGGAGATAAAGTATACATTAAAGAATCACAAATTAAAGACAAAGCTCAAAATAAATTCAATGGCCCTTTCGAAATCAAAGAAACTTTTCAAAATTCAGCTGTATTATTAAACCCTGAGACACAACAACAATCGAAAGTAAATTTTGACAGACTCAAGCCATATCACGAATAATTTATTTTCAGATTATTCGGAGTCCTCTCCAATGTACAACCCCAATATTTAATCACCCCAATCAATAATACAATCGGAATATATCTACATGAAGATGGACTAATTAAACTATCAAACGACAAATGGACATTACTTGTCTATAAAGACTTACATCTCATTCAAGACAACATAATAAGGAACGACAAAATCCTAGAAAACCTAATAGATACCATCGAGGAAAACACACCCCGTATGACAGCCTTTAAATCAGAAGTACAAACTCATATTAATCTTCTGTCTCAAATTTCAAGATCAATTAACCTAAAATATACTGAAATGATTAGTGATACTAAAAAGTATAACTTTAGAGAAAAACGCGGTATACTTAATGGCATAGGCACTATATGGAAATCCATAACCGGCAATCTAGATGCAGCTGATGGAGAATATTTTAACGAATGCATTAATAAAGTCATCCATGATGAATATCAAATTGAAAATCTACTGAAGAACCAAATAACTGTAACAACATCAGTTATTAAGAACTTTAATTCTACCATTCAAAAATTACAAGTTGACGAAGAAACATTTAATAATGATATTATAAAAATTCGTGAATCAATAATGGATATTTCTAACCAATTGAATTATTATTCAGCCCAAATTACAACTCTGAACATATGTGAATTATTAATGGAAAGTTACACTTTCATTGAAAATACGATCAATGATATTATAAATTCCATAACTTTCGCTCGATTACATATATTACACAGTTCGATTATAACCCCTGTTGATCTAATGGATTCATTAAAACATATTTCACAATCTCTCAAGAGAAACAATCTCCCTTTACAAATTTCGACAGCATCAATTCCTTATTATCTTGATATAATTGAATTGAAAGCTTTTCAGATAGATACGAGAATCATATTTGTATTAAACATTCCTTTAATTGAACCTGAAGATTACACACTCTTTCGACTCTATCCGATTCCAATATTAGACAATCGCACACATTTACATCATATTTTAACAGTAAATACAAAATTTATCGCGCGAAGTGATGATTCATTGTTGTACACCATTATTGAGAACCCAGACAAATGTAAACCATCTGGAAGGAAAATAAGAATCTGCTTGGACACATTTCCATATCCAATTGATAGTGACGCAATATGTGAAGCTCAATTGTTGAAGCACCAAGAACGCCTTCCACGTACTTGTCAAAATTCAATCATTATGGCAACTGATTATAATATCAATAAATTAAACTTAAATATATGGCTAATCATGGTATCTGATATATTACCAATAACCATAAAATGTGGCAACAGAGATATCATAACAAAAATGCTGGAAACGAATGCTATATTAAAATTACAACCAGAATGCAATGCTTTTGTAGGAAGTACAAGGATACAGGGACAAAGGGAAATAGATGCTTACGAAAATATTACGTATAATATAAATCCAATTCAAATCCCCTATGATTGTTGCAAACATCTTCCGGAGAAACTCGAAATCCCTGAGTTAAAACCATTAAAGATAAATAAAATTGATTTCGAAGATTTGAATATTGCCAATCACAAACTAAATCAATATTCAAACCAGTTGGATGATTTGATACATCAACCATTCGTGAAGAAACACCAAAGCTGGTTCACAATCCTTACGATCACTGTTATTATTGCTCTAATAACACTCTATATCCTTTGCAAATGTCGAAGACGAAGAAGAGCACCTATAGGAATCGCTATTTCTCATGACGATTATCCACCATCACCTCCAAGAAATAAATTTGCTACATACACAGCAAAATGGAAAAAGATTCTTCCACAAAGAAGACCAAGTATTCGTCTCGAAGAACCAATAGAAGAAGATGCCATCGAACTCAACACCAATAAAAATCGTGCCTAAAAGTTGTCTCCATGCGTCAACTTTTATCTAAAAGGGGAGCTGTTATATATCCATTTAACCCCTGTATACACTATTCATTCAACCCTCGTATTAATATTTACAACATTGTAGTTTGCAACATTGTATATAAATGCATGTCAGCATTTCAACCCACATGTCCTCAGTACCATGCCAGTAAACAAGCCAAGGTTAAAGCCACGTCAACGGAATCGTTCATCCACGTCATTTCCCGCCGTTCCAGTAAACAGATTCAAGGCTGCAGCCTCAGCAAAACTTCATATGGCGCAGTTCCCTAAGGTGACCTGTCCCCCACAAGGCCCAGATGCCAAGTCAGCATGCCAAACACAATAAGAACCAGGACCGCCGTCCAGCCATCATCATTTGATCACAAAAAGTTAACGTTAATTATTCTTTTCAAGATTATCGTCATAGACGTAATCTTCTTATTTTTACATTTATATACAAAGTCAAACAAAATAAAGTAATACAATTTAAATACTAACTAAAGTGTTAAAATCCTAAATAAAAGTTTTTAAAAAGTAAAGTTAAGTGTAAACCATTTAACATATATATATATATATATATATATATATATATACAACCAAGAGAGTAGGCATGATTCAGAAGTGGATTCAGTACAATGGACCATATCCAGGTTGTCCAACAGACCATAGAAAGGCACAATGAATACACCATGCCACTGAGCTTGGCTTTTATTGACTATGAAAAGGCATTTGATTCAGTATCAACGCAGGCCATAATGGATGCATTGCTTAACCAAGCGATACACAGAGCCTATGTGAACCTTCTGAGATTCATATATGAGGAAGCTACAGCTACAGATCACATGGATGACTTTGAAGTTACAATCAACGTAGAATGTGGTGTACGGCAGGGTGATTCAATATCGCCTGTTGTTTTCTCAGCCTGCCTTGAAGAGGTATTTCGTAATCTGGATTGGGAACAGCAGGGAATAAAAATCAATGGTGCATATCTAAGCCATCTTAGATTCGCGGATGATATCGTTCTCCTTTCACAAGACCCAGATGAGTTACAAGAACACATACGAGAGCTGAAAAGGGCGGGAGAACCATTTGGTTTGAAAATAAACCTAAAAAGGGTCAGGTTATGTTTAACAAATTTGCTGTCAACAGAATAATTTCTATTTTAGGAAGTGATTTAGAGGTTGTGGACCACTACATATATCTTGGGCAAAGGATTTTAATGGAGGGTGATACCGCTCGGGAGGTGGCCGGCTCAATATAGTATTTAAGAGCAAACTCCCACTTTGTCTGAAGAGAAAGATTTTTAATCAGTGCGTGCTGCCTGTTTTGACTTATGGAAGTGAAACATGAACACTCACATCACAATCAGTTCAAAAGCTTCGGGTTGTACAGAGGGGAATGGAAAGGTGTATGCTTGGCATTGCAAAGCGGGACAGAAAGACCTGCATATGGATCAGAGAATAAACGAAGGTATGTGACATCATCGGAAAGGCGAAAGAATTGAAATAGAAGTGGGCAGGTCATATAGCGAGACGATGCTACGACAGATGGACCAAAGCAATTCTGGAATGAATACCGCTTGATAAACGCCCGCGAAAAAGGCCGAAAACACGATGGACGGATGACATCATCAAGTATATTGTACCCGAATGGTAGAGGAAAGCTCAGGACCGTGCGAATTGGAAGCATGCTGGGGAGGCCTTCATCCTGCAGTGGATCGACAATGGCTGAATGATGATGATGATGATGATGATATATATATATATATATATATATATATATATATATATATATATATATATATATATAATATACATAAACCGAAAATATGGTTACGTTATGTCGACGACACATTTGTTGTGTGGCAACATGGAGAGGATAATCTGAAATTCCTGGAACAGCTCAACCAAATTCATCTAAAAATCAAGTTCACGATGGAAAAAGAAACAGAAAAAGAACTTCCATTCCTAGATGTTTTAATAAAAAGGAAATGAGATAGTGGCTTATCACACACAGTTTATCGAAAACCGACACACACCAATAGATACCTTAATGGTAGCTCACACCACCATCCGGCTCAGTTATTCGCCGTTAAGTCATTGGCTTATCGATCGCGAACTCTAACGGATAATGAACACTATCAACAAGAAATAAATCTTCTGCAAAATGTCCTGGCAACTAACGGATATCAACAAAAAACTATCCGACGGGCGCTCAATCCGACAAACATACAACAAGAAACAGAGAAAAAGACATACACAAACAAAGCATTTTTACCATATATCAAAGGCACCACTGACAAAATTGGAAAACTTCTAAGGAGACATGACATTGAGACTGTTTTCACCACCGACAGGAAAATCAAAGACATTTCCAACCGCTAAAGACAAAATTCCCTTAGAAGACCAAGGCGTGTATGAAATTCCGTGTCAGGACTGTAATCTGTCATTCATAGGCCAAACAAATAGAAAAATAAGCGCCAGAAGGGACGAGCATATTAACGCCGTCAAGCAGAAAACCGCCACTTCCTCTCTAGCCCAGCATGTGCTCAACACCGGACACAAAATTAATTTTGGGAAAACAAAAATCTTAGCGAGAAATGAAAATTTCTCCGCCAGGATTATTAAGGAAGCGATAGAAATAGAAAAAAGGCCCAACAACCTAAAGATTACCACATGCTTGGAAACACATTTTATCGGACTTCCGAGTAAAATCAACAGAGAGCCCGAGACAACGAGATCATCCTCCATCCATACAAGCCGTGCTACTGACAATGGGTCCGCAAACACGTAGCCAAACGCGGGCTCTCATTGGTTGGAATCAACCGGCCAATGACGTCGCGCCGCCAGCAGACAAAACCCGACGGGATAGACCGACCAGCAGCTGTTGTCGAAACACCGTCCAGTAAACGCTTTGAAAATGATGGATGAGATTCCATCGAAACGTCAGCGAAACCGTCCATCAGTGGACATTCAGCTACCACGGGATACCCGAGAAACTATACATACAAAAGTTTGATAGTATAGTTTGAACATAGTCAGGACAATATGGTGGATGTAACACTAACACTAACACGGTGCAAACACAATATAACTGCTGATAAATAATCAATAATTTTAATAAGAAAAAACCCGAACGCTATAATATATTATGGCAACTTATTAATTAGTATGAAATGAATATTTTAAGTTTACCACTGAACTAGCATAAAATACAAAGTATTTAGTTATTCATCCAGATTTATTTTGTCTCCTTCAAAGTAATCTCCTCTCATTTCAGTACACTTATTCCAAAGTTTTTTCCAGTTTTTGAAATAGTTTTTAAACTCGACATCTGGTGTTTCTTTCAAACTGGTCAGCGAACTCTCTTTAATGACTTCTATGGACTCAAAATGGCATATACGAAACGGTTTCATCAATCGTGGGAATAGAAAAAAGACTCAGGGTTCCACATCTGGTGCATATGACAGTTGTGGAACAATATTTTATAGAAAAAAACTGTCTCTAATATTTGGTCGGCGATTACTTAGTACAAAATCCTTGATTGTGGTAATTTCTACTTCATCGGAAGGCCTCCTCGAGCGAGGTCCATCTTCAACTGCTTCTTTACCATCATTAAAGTGCTTGTACTAGTTTTGAACATTTTTTTGCATAACTGTATTTTTAACGCATCACCACGAAAAATTTATACATTTTACACTAAATTAAAAAAAAATCTGCAACAAAAATGTTTAAGAATTACAAGACACTATCATTATTCACTTTAGTGTTTGTAACTAAACTAACGAGTAAAGGGGATGAAGAAAAGGAAATAGAGAAACGACTAGCGAAAGGAAGCAAAGCTGCAGGAATGTTTTCAAAAATTTCAAGGGCAAAGAATATAACAAGAGCAGCTAAAGTAAGAGTGTACCAATCAATACTAAGGCCCACGGTTACCTATGCGTGCGAGACATGGACGATGACGAAGAAGGAAGAAACTAAGCTGGAAGTCTGGGAACGAAAAATATTAAGGAGAATTTTTGGAGGAGTTAAAGTTCTGAATGAATTTAGAAGAAGAACAAACAAGGAAATAGAAGAACTGTACAAAAAACCAAACATTGTTCAGGTGGTGAGAGCGCAGCGAGCTAGATGGCTAGGGCACATAGCGAGGATGTCCAGCGGGAGATGGGTTAAAGGAATTCTAATGAGAGGCGAAGGGGGAAGGAGAAGAAGAGGGCGACCGAGGAAGAAATGGCTGGATGAGGTGCTAAATGATTTGAGGAAAGTAGGAGTGAGGGATTGGAAGACTGATGCTTTGAACAGAAAAAGTTGGAAAAGAAGAGTGAAAGAACTCGAAGCCAAGGGCCACTAGGCCTGTAGAGCTGAATATTATTATTATTATCATTATTCACTTAACAAGTGAAATGAATGGAGCTTGGGTCAGATGTCAAGGATAGTCATACTGACTTGGTTGTTTTTTTTTTAAATTTTTAAAACTAAAGTCACGTTACTTTTTGATCATAGAGGGTCTTTCAGATTGAGGTTTTTTTAATTCTTGAATACAGTTACGTTTATTATCATCGTTTGTAGGCGAAAATAAGCAAAAAAAAATCGAGTATTCTTTAATGCGAGTCCCATAATTCAAAACACCTCTCAATTTGAAAGACCCGTTAGTAGTATAAACATTAATTTAAATAATACATTTTTATCTCGAATGCCGTTACAAAAACTCTCTAACAAAAAAAATCCTGTAACAATAGCACCTGTACAGTATTTTTTTAAATTAATTAAGATATGGTCATCACGGTTTTAATATCAATTGTCATTTGATTACGCAACTTTGCACTCAGATGAATTTCTTTTTGTCATTTTTATTATTTTCAATTTTTCATTTAGGTTGATATACTTATTTATAGCCATTATTGTTTTTGTATTGCTGGACGTTTTTGGAATGGGGTTTGCGGCAAGTATCTATCCACTCTACCTACGATCCTGTTTAGTATCCATCATGTCGCTGTGGAGTTGAGAGCTCATAAATTATAAATTCCCCGTGAATTGCATTTAAGTTTACGTGATCTAGCGAGAAGATTGCAGAATGTTTTGATCGTCCTAGAAGTGTCCAAGGATGTGACAAACCTCTTTTAATATATTTTGAATTTCTTCCTAACGCTTAAGGACTTTGACATAAATATGATGAGAACCACAACAAAAAAAAATATCGAAACCAAGCTATAACATTAAAAACCGTTTAGGTACTTATTGTCCTCTTTATACAAGAACTTACCCCACATTTTTTGATATATTTCGTTTGAAATTTTCTTTTTTAAAATGAAAAAGTATATTTTTAAAATAACATGGACCATAATTTTGTTTAAAAATCAATTTTATATTCCTGTTTTTTCAAAGAATGTTCTTTATCTACCATCCCTACCGTGAAACCGATATAAAATTTTATATAAGGTACCTTCATTGTTATTGTTTTTCTAAACGGTCTGGGAAAGCTCTAAAATGTTTTTCTTTCGCGAATAGTTGTATATTTTGAAAATTTCATATATACGAAAAAAAAAGTAATAGCTCTGGTTAGTTCGAAGCAATCTGAAATCAGAAAATATTGGCAATTTTTACATGAGTTTGGGGAACTCGAGTGGAAACTATCCAAAATAGGATTCCGGAAATTTAAAGCACAATTTTCACTACGCATCTAGATTTTTTTTCTTAGAGCTAACCCTTTGTTTATGTCGACCTGTTACTTTAAGCCTGTAACCATGTATGATTAAAATTTAGTACAAAAAGTACTCTCAACAGTAAATTTCCATTATGGACGTAATGAAAAAGAAGGCTGTTCCTGTAAACTAGAATATATTTCTGGTTAATGTAAAGTAATCAAGCTGAAAAATTTGAGGCAAAAGGCTCGAAAAAGGCCCCTTTTGCTTAGCGCTCTTTGAGGCGATAAAAAAAAATGAAACAAGTCAGCCACGATCATAAACTTATAAAACGTTACCAGAGTTCCGGTCAATTTTAAACCTTTAAATAACTATTCAGATTTTTTTAACAGCAAATATGAACAGTTTTTGTATTTTATAATAGATTAATCCTTCTATCGGAAACGTCGGTGGGAATAAACTCGCGTTTCTCTAACCATGTTAGCATCATCAGGAGATAATTCAATTTAAGTTTAGGATTAAGGATTAAACTCTGTGGTTCGAGCTGTTCCAAACGTTCTGCATGGATCTAAAAATGTGATCGTTGAGGCCCGATTAATATTCTTTATCAGGCTCTTTGGGGTGATTGCAGTTGATGACAATATGATTGTCCTAACCTTGAAGAGATTTACCACTAAACACGAAAACACTTTTTTGAACTGCTCGACGCACGTTTCGCTAACCATGTTAGCATCATCAGGAGATGATTTAATCTGAAGATGAAAGATGGGATCACTGCTAAACTTTTGAAATCCGCTGGTCCAGGAAATAACCAATATTCTACAAGAAGTTTGGCGAACCGATCGGGTTCCGGAAGATTGGAAAGATGCTCTAATCCATCCACTACACAAGAAAGGAGCTAGAACCGATGTAAACAACTACAGAGGGATATTTCTTTTCCCAGTTTGTTACAAGATTCTATCTCAATGTCTACTAGACAGAGCACAGGGACAGTTAGAACCTAAAATTGGTGAATATCAAGCAGGTTTTCGACTGGGCAGATCCTGCCCTGAACAGATCCTGAATATAAAGTTGATCCTAAGACATCAAAAACTGTACAATAAAAATCTCGTCGGTACGTTTGTCGATTTCAAAAAAGCATATGATTCTATTGACCGCGAATCTTTATTCCAAATCTTGAAAAAACAAGGACTAGATCTGAAAACGCTGGCAATTATTAAAGCAACATTAACTATCACAAAGTCAAAAGTTAAATTCATGGGTGATCATCATTATCATTCAGCCATTGTCGATTCACTGCAGGATGAAAGCCTCCCCAGCATGCTTCCAACTCGCGCGATCCAATATACTTGACCATATTGTACCATATTACATATTACAAACCATATAATAAATTAAGAGAAGTTCTGGGTAATCCAAAGGATAAAGTAGAGCAACATGAAAAGTCCGGGATTTACGAAATTAGTTGTCAAGACTGTCATCGAAGGTATATTGGGCAAACAAATATTGACAAGATATAAAGAACATTTTGCCCACATTAGATATGGGAGAAATGAAAAATCTTGTGTTGCCCAACATGCAATCGAACACGACCACAGTATAGATATTAGTAATTTAAGACTAATTAAAAGTGTTAATAATAATAGGGCTTTGGATGCATATGAAAGCATTCGAATAGAAAAATGTAAGAAAATCATGAACCGTGATAAAGTTCAATTAACTTTTTCAATTATTAATGTAAGGCTTAGTACACTTCACGGTTTATGATTTTTACACGCTTTGTTACGTACGGTTTTTCATAGAAATAGTACATAGTTTAATTTTAGAATTAGATTAAATCATCTCCTGATGATGCTAACATGTTTAGCGAAACGTGCGTCGAGCAGTTGAAAAAAGTGTTTTGGTGTTTAGTGGTAAATCTCTTCAAGTTTAGTGCATCACACCAAAGGTTCCAATAGAAGAATTGAAATATGATTGTCATCAACGGTACTGGTTCGACGCACTTCATAATCCATTGTCTTTTCACCTGTTCTTGAAGCTCTTTATACTTTAGAATTTTTTCGGTATGTTTTGCAATTAAATTACAGTTGTTTGGGATAGCTATATCTATAAACGATGTTTTTCTTGAAATTTTATCGATCGTCATAATATCGAGCCAGTTGTTATTTAATTTCTGCTCGGTAAGCACTGTTCGGTCCCAATACATTCTGTAACTGTTGTTCTCCAGAACTAGTTGCGGATTGTAATTGTAATATGGGACTTTTTCTGATTCATTTACCTGTAGTTTTATTGCCAATTTTTGATGAATGATCTTCGCCACTGCGTCGTACGTCTCCCTTAATGATTATCGTGGCGGAGAAAACGCTTTTATGGCCTACAACACCCTTTTAATTCGAAAGTTAATGTCCGTCTTTAATGGCAATCAAAATGAGCAACTGTTAGCGTGCGAGATTATTCGTCACGGACAACAAGCAAGTCACGCAGCTATTTTGTCTGCCATTGCGGACAAAACACCACCCCAATGCCGAGATCTTGATATCGCCCTCACTGTTTATGGCACTGCACTTTTTTTCCTATATTCTCTTCGCCAATTCTTGCAAATGACGATGGATCGGGCATAACCAAGAGATATATAGCTTTAGTCGGATTGCTTTGTTCCCCATATAAATGTACGGCCCAAAAGTGTCTTCTCTCTGTCTCTTTTGCTGCAACCTTATTTATCGTAAACATGGGATCAAACAAAATATTTCCATTTGCAAGGAAACGGGAATAAGCAGTTTCCTATTACCATTATTCAGCTTACTGACAAAATTCTTGTATAAATTACATCTATTTTATTTTGTTTTTGTTTTATTTATTTATAACATAAAATACTAAATTTATTTTTCTCTAAAATCTTAATATAATGACACGTATTCACTTTTAAACTACCCGTAAACCTAAATTACTTTTTAAAAACACAAAATACAAAACAGAAATTACAAATCGTCTCCTGATGATGCTAACATGGTTAGTGAAACGCGCAACGAGTTATTTATAAAACGCGATTTGATGTTTAGAGGTAAATAAATCTCTTTGACTTTAGGCTTCTTGAATGTAAAACTGCGTCCGCGAGGTGATTTGTTCAATCGAGGTAACAGAAAAGTCTCATGGTGTCACATCTAGTGAATATGCGAAGAAGTGCATGTGCTTGATTT
This sequence comes from Cosmopolites sordidus, assembly GCA_031761425.1. Lineage (NCBI taxonomy): Eukaryota > Metazoa > Arthropoda > Insecta > Coleoptera > Curculionidae > Cosmopolites > Cosmopolites sordidus. Next base: position 138,690 of record JARFXV010000457.1, on the reverse strand, counting down.
TGGTAATGTTCTTGTTTGGTAAAGGTCTTCCTGAACGAGGTTTATCTTCAACTGCTCCTCTACCATCAATGAAGTCATCAGCAAAAGAACATTAATTTTTTAGACAGTGTTTAATGCAAATTTTTCCATTTTAAGAAATCGTCCACAGAAATGTTTATGAGCGAAATGATGTGGAACCAACAAATAGTTGTAAGTGTTGTCTGAATGATTGTAGCGTGTTCATATATTTTTTTCTTTTTTTGGGTTTTTCGCCACGATGTAAAACTCAAAAAATATCAAAAATATCTGTTCTTACGTAAAAATAAAGAATTACTGGGTAAAAAATAAAAAAACCAAACGGAGGCAAATTTCTCAGTGATTCTTTTTCTGTAATAATTTTGCCTAACAAAATTTTAAAAAATACAAACATTTTCTAAAATAAATGCAAACTTTTGCACGTTAACGTCTTCTTCTCCCGTTTTCAAAACGAATCAAAAATATAAATTATATTACTTTCTATAAATACCGAAAAGAAATGTAAATTTTTTTAATTATAACTCTGTGTAATGACAGTGACATGCTATCAAATATATATATATATATATATATATATATATATATATATATATATATATATATATATATATATATATATGTATATATAGGTGAAGTTTACTGTGTGATTATTGTGTATTGAGATACTTCGAAAATACCCGAAAAACTCGTGGCGAAAAACCCAAAAAAAGAAAAAAATAACAAATAGTTCTATTGATAGAAAAAGCGAAAGAATTTTTAAACGTCAGTTTTTTTATTATAGTAGTATAATAGATATTTTATAAAGCTTTATAAAAAGATTTAATTAAACTGAATATTGTTGGAATCACAGTGGTATAAATCAGAATTGTGGCCTGATGTTTTAAAATGAGTTTTGGGGCCCTAGAGTAACATTTTCGGTTGCGGATGATATACGAATAAATATGTAGAGGTTGTAGAGTAATTTAAATAAACTAAGTTTAACTTTTCTACTAGACGATTCCGAAATAACGCCTGAAAACTTATCCTACCCAAATTTTGGGTTACTTCTAAGGCATAGCCCTTATATTCGGTAACGGTTTGCCCTCTTCATTAAACAAATGGGAACAGTGCGTTTGTGTACACTCAAACTGGCGGTTACTTATTATATATAATATAGGCAGGGTTATAACTGACGTGTGTTTTCTCTTGAGACCGTGCTTACCCATTTTGCATGCTCCCTTACCCAGACCAACTACTCCCATTGGTAACCTCGCCCTTGTTTCCATTTACGCAACTTTAAATATTCCCGGACTAATTCACAGAATATAATTATTATCCGACATAATTTTATAATTAATTAATATACTTTTGACTTAATTAAATAATTTATTACAGGTAAAACATTGGATTCCTTTTTTTTACATACATATTATAATTAGATTGTAAATCTTTTAACTTTTTTCAGAATCTATTTTTTTTTCTTACATTTTAACAAGTGAACTTTACGTTTTTGATTAGTTTTTCATAAGAAATTACTAAATAAGTACTAGTAATAAACCGTAAACAATTTGATTGATATTTGATTTCATACATATTTACTTATTATCACCTTTAATGGGGTGTATACATCCCTCCTCTATCCCTACAACGCTCCTTGCGAATCTTCCATTGTTCGAAACAGTGCTGAACGTCTTCTTCTGTCAGCTCTTTCAGAACGCGTGCCGTTTTCTCTTCAACGGACTCAAATCATGTTCCTTTTAATGTAGATTTTATCTTAGGAAACAGATATAAGTCGCACGGCGCAAGATCCGGCGAATAAGGCGGATGGTCTAACTGGGATGTTGTACTTGGTTAGAAACCTCTTGACAGACAGACATTGTCTTGTTGGAAGACCCATGATTTGTCCTTCCACAATTCGGGTCGTTTTTTTCCTATTCGTCACGGAGTTCGGGAAGAACTTGAAGGTAGTAATGTTGATTAATAATTTGACCTTCAGGAACCCAATGAAGGTACACAATCCCATGAATATCGAAAAAAACAACAGTCATTGCTTGGAATTTTGATTTGCTCTGAATTTGGGCTCTTCCAGTGTATGGATTCGCGCTTCGTTTCAGGATCATATATCAGCTTCGTTTCAGAATCAATGGCATTCAAAGGACAGTACAAACATTTTTGTGAGCTTCTTGTTGTTCAAACGTGAGAATTTTAGGCACCATTTTGGCACACACTTTTTGCATCTTATCTGATGGCATCAAGTCTGGAAAATAAGGTTATATAGGGATGAACTGCCTTCATATAAATATGTGATTGTGTCGTATACACAAGATTTAGCTTAATATTACGTATAATGATTAAAATATATGAGATGTATAATTAAAGGGAGTTTAAATTCGTACTGAAGAGGCATCAGAGGTTGGCCTGTCTCCCTTCCAAAGGGGAAGCGAACAGTGTTGTCAGATCGAACGTTACACTACCGGTATCACGACTTTATTCACACACCATAAATATATTTGTTTTATTACAAAAATAAACCAAATATATACTATCACAACAGATAGAGAACGCAAAACGTAATGTCCTGAATGAATTTGCTTATCCTGAAAGTGTTTTACAAGAATATACGACGTTTTAAACTATAATTCCTAATAGTACTGAAGCCCAAATGGGAGAATTATAGTTAGAGAAACTGTTTTAGAATATAAAACATCACAGTTACATTGTACGGCATGAGTTGGAATATGATATATCATGATATCATATTATTTATGGGTTAGTTTAGATCAATAACTCGATATGTTAACAATATTTAATAGGTTGAAATACAATTGGGTAACCTTCACTTTCTGACGGAATATATTTGTATATTTGTTGCTCGAGTCAAGCTATTAATCCAATTCGTTCAAATTTGCATCAATTCGTTAAGTCACACGGTGTAATATCGGGTGAATCGGGTGCCTCTAGTATTATATCGGTTCTATAGTTTCCTAAACCAGGATGGGATCAAATCTATTTAATATTAGTTTCCAAACGAAGTTCCTGTTACTGGTATTTTAGCGCTTTTATAAAAATATTTAACTCCGCTTACAGGCTCACAAGAACAAATATTATTAGTTTAAAATATCATTTATTTTAACTCTATTTCAAATGTTATTTAACAAATAAAAACCGACGGCTACAAAATGTTTACTCAGTTTTAAATTTTCAATATACGTTTAGCGTAAGTATCCATAAAAAAACAGCTCTGTGGTAATACGATATATCTTTTGCGTTTGTTTTCAAAAACCAATAATTTATACGAGTATTGACAAACATCTAATATGGGTAACAAAATATATTTTTTTAATCGATCGGTTGATACAACGTTTGTTTTATTTTCATTTTTATAAGCCACAAACAATTGGCAAAGATATTTACTAATTCCCTATAATCTTAAACCTTTCGTTTAATTCAAAATTAGATCCATTCTTCTCTTCGAACCTTTAGTGTGAAAACTTAACTCGAAGAGATTTACCACTAAACTTCTCGATGCGCGTTTCGTTAACCACGTTAGCATCATCAGGAGATGATTTAATCTAAGGTTGTAGTGATTCTAAGAAGATTGATCTCTTGATCATGTTAACATTTTAGCGAAACTCACAGGTACGGCGGCGCCAGCTTTATTTTGGAAGAAGCACATTGCATTGCAGTATTGGTTTGTGCAGACTTCACGTTTCGACGACGTGTGGGTGCTGTTTGAATGTTTCCTGAACCAGTTGATTCGCGCACGGAACGTAGCTCGAAATGAGCACTCATTTTGATACTGCTCTCATTTAGCAGCACTCATTTTGAATGTTCAGAAAGGTTTCCGCGGTCGGTAATTTTGAAATGAAAAAATTTATAATTTGAAGCCGTTTTGAAGAGAATCTAGATCAATTCTTCTATTGGAACCTTTAGTGTGAAATACTAAACTTGAAGAGATTTACCACTAAACACCAAATCACTTTTTTGAACTGCTCGACGCGCATTTCGCTAACCATGTTAGCATCATCAGGAGATGATTTAATCTAATTCTAAAATTAAACTATGTACTATTTATATGAAAAACCGTACCTAACGAAGCGTGTAAAAATCATAAACCGCGAAGTTTACTAAGCCTTACATTAATAATTGAAAAAGTTGACTGAACTTTATCTCGGTTCATGATTTTCTTACATTTTTCTATTTGAATGCTTTCATATGCATCCAAAGCCCTATTATTATTAACACTTTTAATTAGTCTTAAATTACTAATATCTATACTGTGGTCGTGTTCGATTGCATGTTGGGCAACACAAGATTTTTCATTTCTCTCATATTTAAAGTGGGCAAAATGTTCTTTATATCTTGTCAATATGGATCTTTTTGTTTGCCCAATATACCTTCGATCACAATCTTGACAACTAATTTCGTAAATCCCCGACTTTTCATGTTCCTCTACTTTATCCTTTGGATTACCCAGAACTCTTAATTTATTATATGGTTTGTAATATGTAATATGGTACAATATGGTCAAGTATATTGGATCGCGCGAGTTGGAAGCATGCTGGGGAGGCTTTCATCCTGCAGTGAATCGACAATGGCTGAATGATAATGATGATCACCCATGAATTTAACTTTTGACTTTGTGTTAGTTAATGTTGCTTTAATAATTACCAGCGTTTTCAGATCTAGTCCTTGTTCTTTCAAGATTTGGAATAAAGATTCGCGGCCAATAGAATCATATGCTTTTTTGAAATCGTCAAATGTACCGACGAGATTTTTATTGTACAGTTTTTGATGTCTTAGGATCAACTTTAGATTCAGGATCTGTTCAGGGCAGGATCTGCCCGGTCGAAAACCTGCTTGATATTCACCAATTTTAGGTTCTAACCCTCCCTGTACTCTGTCTAGTAGACATTGCGATAGAATCTTGTAACAAAGTGGTAGAAGAAATATTCGCGGTCAATAGAATCATATGCTTTTTTGAAATCGTCAAATGTACCGACGAGATTTTTATTGTACAGTTTTTGATGTCTTAGGATCAACTTTAGATTCAGGATCTGTTCAGGGCAGGATCTGCCCGGTCGAAAACCTGCTTGATATTCACCAATTTTAAGTTCTAACCCTCCCTGTGCTCTGTATGGTAGACATTGCGATAGAATCTTGTAACAAAGTGGTAGAAGAAATATCCCTCTGTAGTTGTTTACATCTGTTCTAGCTCCTTTCTTGTGTAGTGGATCGATTAGAGCATCTTTCCAATCTTCCGGAACCCGTTCGGTTCGCCAAACTTCATGTAGAATATTGGTTATTTCCTTGACTGTACCTGGACCAGCGGATTTCAAAAGTTCAGCAGTGATTCCATCTTCACTAGAAGCTTTGTTATTTTTAAGTGGCTTGATTTGTCTAATTATTTCATCTTCATTCGGTGGTAATGAATCGAGGTTTGTTTGTTTAGGGTTTAGTGTTGATAATTTGTTTAAAGGCTCAGGACAGTTTAGTAGTTATATATATATATATATATATATATATATATATATATATATATATATATATATATATATATATATATATATATCAAAGGTTCTAATAAAAAAATTGTGGTGAATGTTTTCGAGTTTAGAAATTCAAATTTATGAAAAAAAAACTGTATAATAAAATACACACCTTAAAAAGCTAAAGTATCTAATAATTAAAAAATATTTTCATAAACGGCAGCAAATCTGAAGTTCTCGTTTAAATTACAGCGTCTGATTATGGCAATTAGTATTTATTACGAAACAAAACCAAAAGTGCGAAAGCTTTAAACCGAGATGGGCGTAGAATTAAGCGGCGCAATATTCGAAAGCCGAACTTTACAATCATTTAATCTGAGTAACGGGGAAAATATTAATTAAAACTGAAACATAGTTCGGAGATGGAGATTGCCTAGCTGAGATTTTGTCAATTTGTACCTGGCGAACAACTCGACAACTCAATTAGAATCGCAAACCTTCTATCTGAGGTCGAAAATTTATAGTAGCCTGTAAACACGAAGGCTAGTGAACGAAGAATTACCCTGAGGAATCCTGACACAGGAAATGTTGTAAAATTCATACCCCAAAGGAATTTACACTGAAAACTGCCTTACAATCAAGTTAGATATTAATTCTGGATAAAAAATTATTTTATTTTATTTTCTTATAGAAAGTAATCAATTATTTTGCTACTATCATTGACAGTAACACTTCAAAACAAATAATTTTATGTTAATAAGCGAGTATAGAGCGAAAAAAAAATTATACGATATTTTTAGTACCACAGAAAAAAAAAGTGTTATTTACACACTACTGCGCTCAAAAACCATCGTGCAAATAGAGAAAAAGTTGAAAAATATAACTGCACGCCTCTACATTTGATGGCTCAGAAGTGGTATACTTGGGTAGTCTCGTTAATTTTAAATAAGATCTGGACTCGGAAATCTACAACCAAATTAGCTGTGCTTCTAGAGCCTTTTGGAAATTTTGCGATAGAGTTTTCGGAAATCATGACTTATCCTGTAATCGGATTGTGCATTTGCTTATTTACGGTTGTGAATCCTGGATGCCCTAATAAAGGGCCTTATTACTCGATAATCTTGATGTCCACGAAGTCAGTTCTTCATTTAAGGGGGATAGGAAAAGTTACACAGTGCCATATTTGGTGAATATGGTACTGGTGGTACCACACTTAATATTTAATCGCTGATTACTGAGTACAATATCCTTGATCGTGGTATTGACTTCTTCTTTGCTTACCGTGGATCGTCTTAAATGATATTCATCTTTAATGCTTCTCTATCATCATTAAAATCCTTCTCTTATATATATATATATATATATATATATATATATATATATATATATATATATATATATATATATATATATATATCATCATCATCATCATCATCATCATCAGCCCGTATCGATCCACTGCAGGATGAAGGCCTCTTCAGCATGCTTCCAACCTTCACGGTCCTGGGCTTTCCTCTGCCACTCGGGTCCAATATACTTAACGATGTCATCAGTCCATCGTGCTTTCGGTCTTCTTCGCGGACGTTTGCGATCAAGCGGTATCCACTCCAGGATTGCCTTGGTCCATCTGTCGTCCCATCGCCTCGCTATATGGCCTGCCCATCTCCATTTCAACTGTTTTACTCTTCCAATGATGTCACAGAGTTTTGTTTGTTCCCTGATACATGCGCAGGACTTTCTGTCTCGTCTTGTAATGCCAAGCATACATCTTTCCATTCCCCTCTGTGCCACCCGAAGTTTTTGAATTGATTGCGATGTGAGTGTCCAGGTTTCACTTCCGTATGTCATAACGGGTAGAACGCACTGATCGAATACTTTTCTTTTCAGGCAAAGTGGGAGTCTGCTCTTAAACACTATGCCCAAGATATACAAAGCTGTCCACAATCTCTAAATCCCTTCCTAAAACTGAAATTCTTCTGTCCTGAGCGAAGTTATTGAACATAACCTGACTCTTTTTCAGGTTTATTTTCAAGCCAAATGGTTCGCCAGCCCTTTGCAGTTCTTGTATGCGTCTTTGCAGCTCCTCTGGGTCTTGTGAAATGAGAATAATATCATCTGCAAATCTAAGATGGTTTAAGTTTGCACCATTGATCTTTACCCCATCCTGTTCCCAATCCAGTTTACGGAATACTTCTTCAAGGCCAGCCGAGAAAAGAATAGGCGATATTGCGTCACCCTGCCGTACACCTCGTTCTATATTAATTCCCACTTCAAGATCATCAAGGTGAATTGTGGCTATATATATATATATATATATATATATATATATATATATATATATATATATATATATATATATATATATATATATATATATATATCATCATCATCATCATCAAAACTTCGGGTGGCACAGAGGGGAATGGAAAGATGTATGCTTGGCATTACAAGACGAGACAGAAAGTCCGGAACAAACAAAAGTCTGTGACATCATTGGAAGAGTAAAACAGTTGAAATGGAGATGGGCAGGCCATCTAGCGAGGCGATGGGACGACAGATGGACCAAGGCAATCCTGGAGTGGATACCGCTTGATCGCAAACGTCCGCGAAGAAGACCGAAAGCACGATGGACTGATGTCATCGTTCAGTATATTGGACCCGAGTGGCAGAGGAAAGCCCAGGACCGTGAAGGTTGGAAGCATGCTGAAGAGGCCTTCATCCTGCAGTGGATCGATACGGGCTGATGATGATGATGATGATGATATATATATATATATATATATATATATATATATATATATATATATATATATATATATATATATATATAAATGACTCATTTTTAAATGTTTCTTCTGATCTTCGACTCCTCTCTCCGTGGATTCTCTTTCTCTCCTCCGTCTACCTTATCTCAGATCTCTCTGAAACCCCGCTCTGTGACACGACGTTCCATCGATATCTCTTTGTATGTGGTTCCGTTCTCAATCTCTGTTGGATCTATTTGTGCCTTCCCAAGATCACTTCTGCGATCCATGGTATTGTTGACTTGACCCCTTGTATGTATATTAGAACTCTGTTGGTGAGTCTTGTCGGTGGGAGTCTACTGGTATGTCCATAGAATTTCAGCCGTTTTTTTCTTGTGTGCCGCTACGTTGGACATTTTCTTTGTGGTCTTCCTGTAATGTAGCCTGTATCCTTCCTTTGTTAGTTTTGGGCCGATAATTTTCTTTTTTCTTTGTTTTTGAATTCTCTGGAGAAGCCATGCTGAGAGAATTTTGTAGTTGACTTGTAATAACAAGACTCCTTGTTAGTTGTTCACATCTGCTCTGACTCCTTTCTTGTGTAGCAGGTGGATAAGAGCACATTTCCAGTGGCCTAGTAATTTTTCTATTTGCCATACATTCATGTTTTTCACGGATTTCTCTTGCGAAAGTCTTGTGAGTTGCTGAAGTTTTCCTTCATAGAGCCTAGTTGTGTACTTTTTCTTAATTTGCATGATAAATTTTGCGGCTTGTTTTCTTTACATATATATATATATATATATATATATATATATATATATATATATATATATATATATATATATATATATATATATATATATATATATAGTGATTCCATCTTCACTAGAAGCTTTGTTATTTTTAAGTGGCTTGATTTGTCTAATTATTTCATCTTCATTCGGTGGTAATGAATCGAGGTTTGTTTGTTTAAGGTTTAGTGTTGGTAATTTGTTTAAGGGCTCAGGACAGTTTAGTAGTTGAATTGAGTGAAAAGTCGTTTTTTATATTAAAAAAAAGAAAACTTTCACTTTTTCTTTTAGACAGACTGTATAAATATAACTATTTAACTGACGCAGCTTCGACACTTTCAGTTGTTGACAAATGATGCCGTCAACAAAAATAAAAGACCGACTAAGTAATTATTTTGTTTTATTTGATATTATTCAGTGTTAAAGTTACACCATCGAAAATACTTGGATAAAAACATGAATTCGATTCAGAAGTTCGAGACGGTTTGCCAACTTTAATAGAGGCCCAAAAATAAAGCTATATATGTATATATATATATATATATATATATATATATATATATATATATATATATATATATATATATATATATATATATATATATATATAGGTTTATTTAGAATCTATGTAGTTTTTCGAAGGGTCCTTACTTTTTCAAAAGGCCACAAGATAAATCAAACATCATGTAGAATGCGAGAATAATTTGAAAAATTCGAAAATTTCATCGCAAAAGATTATTGTAAAATCATCTCATTTCTTAAATTATAATCAGGTTTATTAATTATAACTTTTAACTTAAATTTTCGTGTTACTCTTTCTCTAAGAAAAAAAAATTGGACAGAAACAATGAAATCCAAATATTCATATTTTTACTTTAGCCAGTTTCAGAAAAATAAAAACATTAGAGTGGAAATGAAGGCAGGGATCGATAAGACACATCAGAAACAAGACCTAATCAGATTTATTAAAAATCATAGTCTTTATTTTTTTTTAATAGAAGCTTGTGTATGTAATGATTTGATATATCAAAAGAATTTTAAATAAAATATTGTGTGTATCAAAACCAAGTGAAATATATACTTTCCATTTTATTTTTTTTTGATTTTCCCACTAGCTACAATAACTTGATATTCCCAAAGAAATAAAAAGGAGAGAAGAAAGAAAGAATATAAAGTGTCTAAACTGCTTGTCTTTAAAGTGATTTTTAGCGACGAAACGACGGTATTTTTCTTTCTGTGAAAAACTTTGTTTTTCGTTTTTTTCCTAGCAAGCGTAAAGCTGAAATTTTGAACCCGCAAAATAAAAACTTATTAAAACATTGTGTAAAATGTCCCCACTTTAAATTCTAGGTTTCTGTAGGGAGGATCGGTATATAATTTGTGTGTGTGTTAAAAAAAACTTCCCCCCAGATATGTCACCCGAAATGCCACTTCCGTATCGGATATTGCTACGAAAATAGGCCACTAACAAGTAAATACTTTTAACCTTCTCTTTTTATGGGCAAAAATGTTCCAGAATAAACCGATACACAATAATTTCAACAACAAATGTGAGTAAAATAGTTAATTTCGGTTTAAAATATATTAGAAAAAACATATTAATGATTTACCTGGGGTATCTAAAATGTACTAGTGGTTCTTGTCTACACTATTCAGATTTCAACCAGCATATTTTCCAGACTTGGCCACTTTGGATTTTTATCTCTACATCACAACTCAATTTCTACATCACCTAGTTGAGAGTCTTTGAGGAAGTCGCTTGAAAGTTCCTTGAAAGTTGGCGAAAGTGTTCGAAGATTACTTTTTCATAAATAAATGTTGAAGGTAGTCAAAAAGGTTGAGATTTAAGTTGAGGTCGAAAAATATTTCCATATTTCTAAGATGAATTTTTTCAATTCATTTCAAACAGACAATCTTCCAAGCATATTCTGCATTATTGACATTCTCGTTTTTGTTAACATCACACTCAAAAATAAAATGAAGCTGAAAAAACGAAATATCTGTTGTTGAAGTAATTTTCTATCGACGCTTTGAGAAAACAGCGAATGTGCACTTTTCAGAATCTCGAGTGTTAGTTCCAATTAGTTTTCCTGTTTCACTCGTTGTTAATTGAGAAGTGAAATAAAATATTGTTGAGTGACTTTTAACAAACTGAATAGATTCAAGTTTACAGTACAGTATTGTTAAACTCACTTATTTGGAAATAGATTTTGCATTTACTATCACGGTTGTCAATAGGAAAGGCCATATATATATATATATATATATATATATATATATATATATATATATATATATATATATATATATATATATATATATATATATATATATATATATGGTCGCTCATTCTCTGAACAAATCTTTAACTTAAAAACAATACTGAAATACAAAGCTATTAGGAACGTCCCAATCATCTGCACCTTCGTGGACTGCGTGATACAACTGCATCGACCGAAAATCTCTGTTCAACATCCTAGAAGAACAAGGATTCAACCCCAAAACACTACGATTGAACAAGCAGATACCGATCAACACAACCTCTAAATTGAAATTTATGGCAGAAATTTCCGAACCCTTCCTGATTAAACCAGAGTACGCCAAGGAGATGGGTTATCCCCACTCCTCTTCAACCTGGTCCTGGACAAAGTCATAAAGGAATGGGAAAAAGAACCGAAAAATCAAGGACACAGGAAATCAATGACTCGGGCGACCCCAAGACAGAAATCCCATGCCTAGCCTTCGCAGACGACCTAGCCATACTCGCAGACAATGAAACAAGGGCAACCAAACAGATAGAAGTCCTCAAGGAGTGTGCAGAGGAAGTCGGCTTACAAATCTCCTTTCAAAAAACCGAATTATTTTGCTCAAAATTAGATGTCCAAAATTTGAATACCAAATACGACAAGATAAATAGGGTCACTCATTTCAAATACCTGGGCGAGATCCTTGAACCCACAGGAGTAGAGCAGATAGCACAGAAGGCTCGATTACAGAAGATGAACAGAGCATATGACAAGACACACAATATCTACAATAAGAAATATATATCCACACACGCAAAAATAAAACACTACAACACAGTAATCAATCCAGAGGTACTATACGCAAGCGATACACTTACACTTCACATAAAAAGCGGCATAGAAAACATACTAAAAGAAGAAAGTAAAATTATGAGGAAAATTTTCGGTCCAAAACTAACAGAGGAAGGATTCAGACTACATTCCAGAAAGGCCTCTGAGAAAATGTCCAACGTAGCGGCGGACATAAGAAAAAGAAGGTTGAAATTTTATGGACATATCAGTAGACTCCCACCGACAACCAAAAATTTCTTACATACATACAAGGGGTCAAGTCAACAGTAGCATGGATTGTACAAGTCAAAACTGATCTGAGAAAGGCACAAATGGATCCGATAGAGATTGAGGACAGAAGAACGTACAGAAACAAAATACATATGTGGAACGTTGCATAGAGAGTCCGCGAGAACGTTGCGAGAAAGAGAATTCACGGAGAAAGGATGAGAGAGGTGTGGAAGATCAGAAGGAACACTAGAAAATGTGTCAGAATATATATATATATATATATATATATATATATATATATATATATATATATATATATATATATATATATATATATATATATATATATTGGGAAATCTACTATCAAGACACCAAATGTTGTAGAATAACCCATGTTGATTTGTGTCTTTTTGAGAGAATTACCTTTGTATTTGTTTTTTGTTCATTGAATCGCCGTCGGTCACCGGGAAAGAATTTTAGAAACGACTACGTCGTACCGATCTACTTTTTGTAGGGATTAATCATTGATTTATTGTTTTTTGGGGAGTGTGGACGTGTCGAGAGATTATTCTGGGTGTTCGGGCAACGTGTCATTCTTGTGTCGATTGAAACAGTTGGAGATTCAGCCCAAAATATAATAAGTGAACTAGTAAAAGCGTTGCAATCTCAGCGTTCTAGTGATTGGGTTGATTTGACGTATTTTCGGCCAGAGGTAAATGAATCTACCAAGTGGGTAAGTCAAGTAGAAACTATAAAAAATGTACTTGCATGGTCAGATGTACAAATTTTGGCAAGGGTCGGTCGATTTTTGATAAACGTTGCAAGAAAATAGTTGTTCGTTCGGATCCGCAAACTAGGGATTGGACCACTTTTCGGTGTCGAAGTTGAACAGTTCGCCAAAAATAGCCATGTTATAAAATCTACGTGCCCATTGGCCTTATGCTGATTTGGTAGAATTAATTCTACATGGAATTTCAGAATTAGATAAACGCAATGCTGCAACTAATGCTAATTGTCAAACTTTTCGTGGTCCTCTTACGTAAAACCGTTAGGTAGAGCCTCACGCGAAATGTTTACAAATTTTAATGGGTCTTTGAAAAGAAAATTTTCATCTAGTGAGAAGTATCAAGTATTTTAGTGAGAAGTATCAAGTATGAATCAATGTTCGTCAGGGTGAATCATCGCTTCGATAGTCTTCGTCTAAGTGATGTATGCGCATTTTGTGCTAAACTAGGTCATAATATTTCGAACTGCTTTACTAAAGCCCCTATCGAAAAACGCCATAGTATCTATTTTTTGATACCGATTTCAGGCTCTTATCGATACGGGTGCAGATCTGTCCCTTATGTCTAAGAAATTCTTTTTAGTATTTGAAGATAAAATTGCCCCATGTAGTATTATGGTGAAAGGAATTACAAATGTTACAATGGATGTATCAAAGAAATTTACAAAACCTGTTTCTGTGCCGTTAATACATCTTGAGTCAAAGTTGCTAGATCGCCAGCAAACGCCAGACAATCAATTTTGATGTTGGTTCTCCCCAGTTTAATGGGCTGGTCAATATTCAGGGCCGACTTTTTTTCACGCCAGTCCGGTATTGCTTTTTCTAGAACGCAGTTAAATAAGAGTGACGAGAGTCCATCCCCTTGTCTCACTCCAGTTATAATTTCGAAGGGCTCTGAGATGTCACGCATGAATTTAACTTTTGACCTTGTGTTAGTTAATGTTGCTTTAATAATTGCCAGCGTTTTCAGATCTAGTCCTTGTTCTTTCAAGATTCGGAATAAAGATTCCCGGTCAATAGAATCATATCCTTTTTTGAAATCCACAAATGTACAAACGAGATTTTTATTGTACAGTTTTTGATGTCTTAGGATCAACTTTAGATTCAGGATCTGTTCAGGGCAGGATCTGCCCGGTCGAAAACCTGCTTGATATTCACCAATTTGAGGTTCTAACTGTCCCTGTGCTCAGTCTAGTAGACATTGAGATAGAATCTTGTAACAAACTGGGAGAAGAGATATCCCTCTATAGTTGTTTACATCCGTTCTATCTCCTTTTTTGTGTAGTAGATGGATTAGATCATCTTTCCAATCTTCCGGAATCCGTTCGGTTCGGCAAACTTCTTGTAGAATTTTGGTTATTTCCTCGATTGTACCTGGACCAGCGGATTTCAAAAGTTCAGCAGTGATTCCATCTTCACCAGAAGCTTTGTTATTTTTAAGCCGCTTGGTTTGCCTAATTATTTCATCTTCATTCGGTGGTAATGAATCAGGATTTGTTTGTTTAGGGTTTAGTGTTGGTAATTTGTTTAAGGGCTCAGGACAGTTTAGTATTTGTTCAAAATATTTCGCAAGTTCTTTGCAATTGTCTTGGTTATTTAGACCTAATTGTCCATTTTCCTTTTGGAAGCAAAGACTTTGCGGTTGATAGCCTGTTAATTTAGTTTTAAATGTTTTGAAAAAGTTACGAGTGTTATTTTTTTGGAAATCTTTTTCTATTTCATTAAGTTGATTGTTTTCATATTTTCTTTTAGTTTGTCTAATTACCTTCGATGTTTCTTTTGTTACTTCCAAAAATATGTTATAGTTTATTGCTGTTTTTGTCTGTTCCAATCTTTGAATGTTTTACTTCGGCTTAATACTGCTTGCTCGCAAACTTCATCCCACCACGGATGCTTTCTACGTTTTTGTAAAGGGACCAACTTTAAGGTTGTTTTAATAATTTTGTGTTTCAATTCTTACCAGTTCTGTGCTGGTTGTTTATCAAGCTCTTCTGTTAGGGTTGGTTTTATTTTTGTTGGGTCGAACTTTAGTATTAGCAGTCTCTTTTGAATAAGTTTTTGAGGTTTTAAGCTAAGTTTGATTCTAGTCAAGTAGTGATCCGTGTCTTGTTTATCGGATTATTAACATCAGTGGACACGAATCACTTTTTTGAA
Source organism: Cosmopolites sordidus (assembly GCA_031761425.1). Taxonomy (NCBI): domain Eukaryota; kingdom Metazoa; phylum Arthropoda; class Insecta; order Coleoptera; family Curculionidae; genus Cosmopolites; species Cosmopolites sordidus. The sequence goes on along the minus strand of JARFXV010000457.1, from coordinate 123,429 downwards.
GATTCTCAACACGCGTTTTACTGATCATCTCCAGTTTGAATTGTCTCCTGATGATTGTGACATGCGCGTGGATCATTTTAAAGTCAGGTGTTCTTCTCACTTCGAGTTTAATGTTTCACACTAAACGTTCCAAAAGAGGAATTGTATACTTTTCGAACCGTTACCACGCCGGTAACCAAGCCGTATACATTTTTTTCTTAATTGATTGATTAATTGATGGTGATTGCGTTTCCAACTAGTTGACAGCTCGACGATCTGTCTTGGATTCTTTTTAAACTTGTATTTGGCAATTTGTCTTGGCAAAGTTGAAAAAATCAAACTTGGTATTCCGTATTGGTCAATATCATTCTTGTAAAAGGCAACAATTTATTTCTCTAAGTTTTGAGACCAGAAGAAGAAACAATCTTTGTTGACGGGTCTAATACAATAAATTATTGTTGGATTTGGAGTAAAACTGCTGTCGAACCTACACTGTCATCGTTTTTGAGTGTAATATCAACGTTTCGATGAGATTGTTATCAAAGTAAAATTGTTTATCGTCTCTTTTGTGTATTTTTTATAGCATAGATAAAAAAATATTCAATTGTAGATAAATTTTGGGAAAATTGACATGTATATTTTCTCGTTCACGTTTAATGAAGTGTAAAATGAGAATATATATAAATTCTTTAAAAGTTTTAATGAAGATTTTGCAATGTTAAATGTCAGAAAAAACACAGATTAACAAAGGTGTTATAAATCACATTTATGGCCTGGGTGTATTGATTTATGTTCTTCGTGATAAAATTCGTGATAAATATATGATTCGTGACAAAATTCGTGATAAAAAAATGTGGATCTTTTCCAAGCAAAGGAATGATTGAAATAAATGTTACCATACAACAACATTACGAATTTTTTAAGTTTAAGCGGAAGTTTTGTTATTGTCCAAAACAATTTCATGTAAAAATATATTACCTTTCTTCTAACAGAATCTGCATTTTTCTGTAAAGGCAAGTAAAATTTGTTTAAATTTGATACAATTTAACTTTCGCCACATCTAGTATACATGCGAAACTTTGTCTCTGTTGACTTTTCCCTTTATTAGAGTTTAAAACCTGTAGGAAAAACATTACCACTTCTAGATGCGTTCCTAATAATTTAAATCATAGCTCCATAATAAAATGGCTAATTTAAATTTTATGGTAGATAAATTAATTAATTTTTCTGTAAACCAATATAGTTACACAAAGAATTAAAATTGAGTAGAGAGGTGGCTGAACATTGTATATAGATTAATTAGAAAACGTAAGTTTTGGGAAATTATTGAAAGAATCTTCGAGTTTTCAAAAGGAATAAAGCAAAAATAAATTTATGGTAACACAGTATGTTGAAAAAAGTGGACAGTAAGCTAGTCTAGAAACCATAGAATAAGTCCTGGGTAATCCGAAGGATAAAGATTGTGATTGAAGGTATGTTGGGCAAACTAAAAGATCCATATTAACGATATATAAAGAACATATTGCCCAAATTAGATATGAGGGTATGTAGTTTAGTTTTAGAATTAGATAGAGTTTAATAATCTCAAAGAGGTCGAAATAACAAATATAGTGTTTGTTCTAAGATCTTCTTAGAACACAGATATATAATTTAGAACTGTAGAAAAGCTTTGTCTTTAATTTCTAATGTGATTTGTTTTTTTATATTGATTAATAAATAAAATGCACGGCTTTATGAAATACCACTGTTCAAGGGCGGAAATCCAATGTAATATTTCTTTATTTAGAACTAAAATAGAAACAAAAATAACGATGTATTAATGAACTTGGACTATTTTTAGTTTCATTATTACCATTCTTATTATTTAGTTCAAGCCTGATCAGGATAAGTATATTCTTTTGTAGGAACAATATAAATTTTCGTCGATATTTGAACAATTCATGTATTTTAAGCAGTTAGTAGTTTGTTTAATGTGGTATGTTCGAGTTTCAAGTCAAGATGTGTTGGGATAAAGTGCATGTTAGGAAGGTCAACACCAAACAAAAGATTTCTCTAAATTAATTGTAGGTCTATCTATCGACTATTGTCTGATGTAAATCAACATCTATTCCTTCTTACTGTATTGTTATTATTATAAGTACAGTAGGGCTTACATAAGACCATTAATCGATGTATTTCAACTCTGTATAAGCTGAATAGCTTGATTTAGCGGGCATCACATATTGTATTTATTTTTACATTGAACAATTTTCGGTGCAATCATATATATATATATATATATATATATATATATATATATATATATATATATATATATATATATATACATATATATATATATATATATATATATATATATATATATATATATATATATATATATATATATATATATATATATATATATATATATATATATATATATATATATATATATATATATATATATATATATATATATATATATATATATATATATATATGTATATACATATACATATACATATACATATATATGTGAATCCTCTTTGTGGATCAGACCTTGACATGATAAAGTGGTTTGAGTAGGACAATGAAATTTTGAGCTATGTCGTCTAGAGTCCTAACTCTAACTACATAATCCAAAATCTGCCAACCCGCATTGGTCCAGATTGGCAGATTACGGTTCATACCTTCAACATGGTGCTTCAATATGGCAGTACAACCTCAAACATGGCCCTCATTCCCCGGAGGCCAAGGGGCAACTACCTACCGCAGCGGGAAGACCTGCCCCAAGGAGGCAGAGGGTGCTAAGAATCACCGGGTTAGATCAGGCTGGCATTGGACTTTGCAACGCTAAATATACGGACTATGAAAACGGAGACTCGATTCCAAGAACTGTTAATCGAACTTGACAACATACATTGGGATATTATTAGGCTCTGTGGAACACGAAAAAATAGCGAAGAGTTAATCAAACTGGAACCAACTGGTCACGTATTCTACACTCGAGGTACGGAAAATGGCCGATGTGGCGGAATTGGATTCCTCATCAATCGAAAGCTGAAGGACAGTGTAGTAAAATTTGAAAGTACATCTGACCGACTAGCTCAATGCGTTATTCAGCTGAATAAAAAGTTTTGACTTCTAGTCGTCCAAGCTTATGCACCAGCTGTAAGCCATAGGGATGAGGAAATTGAGGAATTTTATCATGATGTGGCCCAGCTTTTATACAAGGAGAAATGTAGGTACAAAATCCTGACGAAAATGCAACTGGCCCATATGGAACTGGTGAGTGAGACAATAGAGGTGACAGATTGGTTGATTTTGCCGAAGGACAAGAACTATATATTATGAATTCGTTCTATAAGAAAAATATCATCAGAAAATGGACATCGAAAAGTCCATCTGGACTCACAAGTGAAATTGATTACATCATGACCAACGATAAAACAATATTTTGTAATTGTACTGTCCTCAAGAACTTTAATGTTGGAAGTGACCACCGAATGGTACGAGCAAAAGTTAGGATTAACTGTCGAAGAGAACGCGAAAGAATGGTAAGGTCACAGAAGGGCAAAGCGGGTTCTGGGAAACTGCTCGAGAGAGGAAGCGATTTTAATATCGCTTTGTCAAACCGGTTTGCTGTGTTAAGATTCAGAGGAGGGAGCACAGGAAGATTTAAAGTACTACCGTTCAATAAGTCTCCTATCAGTAATGTACAAAGTTTTCATTAAGATAATTTCTAAAAGAATATTAAAAAAACCGAATGACGCACAACCAAGAAAACAAGCAGGATTCAGGAGTGGATTCAGTACAATGGATCACATCTAGGTTGTACAGCAGGCCATAGAAAGGCACAACGAATACACCATCCCACTGTGCTTGGCAATACTACGAAAAAGTATTGGACTCCATCTCAAAGCATGCGATAATGGATGCACTGCTTAGCCAAGGGGTAGATAAAGCATATGTAAACCTATTAGGATCAATATATGATGGAGCTCCACCAACAATTCACCTTGATCTTGAAGTGGGAATTAATGTAAAACGAGGTGTACGGCAAGGTGACGCAATATCGCCTTTTCTTTTCTCGGCTGGCCTTGAAGAAATATTTCCTAAACTGGATTGGGAACCGGATGGTTTAAAGATCAATGGTGCAAACTTAAACCATCTTCGATTTACAGATGATATTGTTCTCCTTTCACAAGACTCAGAGGAGTTGAAAAGGCGAATACAAGAACTGCAAAGGGCTGGCGAACCATTTGGCTTGAAAATAAACCTGAAAAATAGTCAGGTTATGTTCAATTACTTCGCTCAGGACAGAAGAATTTCAGTTTTAGGAAGGGATTTGGAGATTGTGGACAGCTTTATATATCTTGTGCAGAGGATTTCAATGGAGGGGAATACCGCCTGGGAGGTGGAACGTGGAACATAGTGTTTAAGAGCAGACTCCCACTTTGCCTGAAAAGAAAAGTCTTCGATCAGTGCGTTCTACCCGTTATGACATAAGGAAGTGAAACCTGGAAACTCACATCGCAATCAATTCAAAAACTTCGTGTAGCACAGAGGGGAATGGAAAGATATATGCTTAGCATTACAAGACGAGACAAAAAGTCCTGCGCATGGATCAGGGAACAAAGGAAAGTCTGCGACATCATTGGAAGAGTAAAGCAATTGAAATGGAGATGGGCAGGCCATATAGCGAGGCGATGGGATGACAGATGGACCAAGGATATATATATATATATATATATATATATATATATATATATATATATATATATATATATATATATATATATATATATATATATATATATATATATATTCATTTTTATAAATGTCATACATTATACTTTATAACAATTTTAAAAATGCATGTTTCAAATTTTTTATCACAGCTATATGATGTATAATGTTTTTTTTTTGTCATTGATTAATAAGGTATTTATTTCAAATGATAACGGTTTTTGTTATAAAAAGCCTCAAAGATAAAATGTAAGACATACGTTTGTCGTAAAAGAGCCAAAAGAAATTTTTAAAATTTCCCGTTTATAGGTTTTTTAGAGAATATATTGCTTGGGATCGCATCATACACTATAATAATTAAACTAACTTTATATCTTGCCCTATAAACATAATTTATAACGACTTATATTTTCAACAAGTTATACTAACTAGCAAGAAATATAAACGTTAAAAAGTTTTCGCAAGAGCATACCATAAAGTTTGTGGAAATGCATTTTCAACTTTCTTCAAAAACAAAGTAGAATTTTTATTAAACTACTTGACTGGTAATTTCTATTTAAAGGAATAAACAAATTATTTGCTTTTACTTAAAATAAAATTTATCTGTTTTATTTTTTTTTTATTCATAATTTGTGGTTATATAATGGTATTTCCTTTATAGCGTTGATTAAGAGATACTCAGAAGTATATACCTTCCGTCTTATTGATAAGTATCCGACTAATTGTAGATTAAAGCTGTATTACCACGTACAGTACAATACCACGCATTTGCAAATAGATCTACTATCACTGTATTAACTAGGTTGGTAGTATGGTTTTTTATATATCTCCTTTTGTTACCAATGCTAAATCTAAAGCAACTTAATTTAAATAGAAAGAACCTTTTTCGCAATATGGTATGCCATACTCGAAGTAGTAAAAAGACGGATCCATAAGGAAAATGTCACATATCTCAGTCAAATTGGGTTTACATATTTCAAATAGGACTGGAAAGAATAAAATAGCCATTTTTTTGTCGTTTAGGGCAATCGAGAGAAAATCGAATTTTTCACCCAGATTTTTTCTTAATCAGATAATTTATTTTTATCTTTTTTTTTGTTTGTTTTGGTCTCCTTCAGATTAAGATGCTCTTTCAAACTTAATACACATTATTAATTGACTTCTCGGTAATACAACTTTAAACTCTTTCTCACTCGAAAGCCTAATGTCTCCATGAATTTTCGATGGAAGTTTTCTAACTTACGTGTCAGAGATTTTCCAACTTTCGCTCTAACTATCTGTTGCAATTTATCAGTTATATCTTCAACGAGGATTTATCTTTCCTTTACCTTCTTTTTTTTTTTTAAAGAAAACGTACACTGTAACTGAATCTATTTAAATATTATATTTTCGGAAATAAATTACTTTGATAGATACATTGTTGAGATTTATTAAAATATAATTCACAATTATTAAAAAGTCCTAAAAAACATGATTAATAAAATTCAAAACATACTTATAGAGGAGTGAGTCTTTTTCGACATACCATACTTAACGTGCCACAGTACTAGAGTACTGCGCAGTACCAGAACTCCAATGGAATTGACATTTTGTAAAAGTTTTAAAACAGCTCAACCATCTTCCATATTTGCCCCATTTGACACCGTGCTACTTCTGGTAATTACCAAAACACTCAATGCCCAAGCAATGCGTAAATAGCGCCAACATTTTTTGTTGTACGTGCTCAATTTTAAATCGCGTGTGGGCCCTTCATATATGTGCCTGGTATTGTTAACAGACTGGTTGAAAGCTCCACATCATAAAATGCGGTTTACAGTACCAATGATTTAGAGAGAACCGAAAGATCGTGTCCCAGATTGCTGTTTATGCCTCGCTAATAAAGCTGAATTAAAAAGAACCTTAATCGGCTGATTGTTGAAATGATTATACAGAATTTCAACAGAAAATCGGAAATGATATTTTATTTTATATCACAGTATATCGAACAGAACATCTGATTTCACAGCTTGAAATTCAAGCTTTAAATCTATCAAATCACAGTCAGAAGTGTGATGAAAAAAACTCAAGTTTATTTACGAGAATTATTAACGTAATTAAAATCAAATGATTCGGTGTGATTCTATCCTTAATCTGACAATTTATGTTTATCTTTTTCAATTTGTTTCTGTCTTTAAAGACCAACATGTTTTTCTATAGTTTACAAATTGTTTAGGTAGAAAATACCCACTTAAATGTCGATAGAGCACTTCAATTAATTGACTTGTGAGTTACACAGCTTTAAACTCTTTCTCAATCGAAATCCTAATGTCTCCATGAATTTTCGATGGAAGTTTTCTCAGTTACGTGTCAGAGATTTTCCAACTTTCGCTCTAACTATCTGTTGCAATTTCTCAGTTACGCTTTCAACATTTATTTTTTCCTTTATGCTTTTTTTATATAAAAGAAATCGTTCAATATAACCGAATTAATTTAAATGGTATACTTTCCGGGGGAAAGTGATATTAAAAATCAAAGACACTTTGTTGGGGAACCTTCAAATAAAAAAGTGTAAAGGTTTGGTAGTTCTCCAAAAAGCCTCTCTATGCTAATGTTTAAGTTTAGTTGGAATAACAATGATTTTTCTGTAGGGGATTGCCCCACATATTTAGGACCCTAGTGCATACTTATTTCCGATGTTTTTAAGTAAAATTCTACTACCGTGGAAATTTCTTTGTAATAGTTTCTCATAACAGTTTTTATTTCAAGCTTGGGAAACAGTTAACGTTATTACTTTTTTTTTTCATTTAACATTATTTTATTTTGTGTTTCTTTTCTTTGAGCTAGCTGTGTATAGTCGAGCTAATGGAAATCTCTACCTATATCTTGGCGTAAAAAAGAATCGCTATGCTTGAGTATCCCTCATATTTGCTCAATATGGCTCCATGTGACTTCCAGCTATTCCCCAGAGTGGAATTGATTTCAAACGACCCTCTCTAGGACTGTATGCCTGTGAGATAGTGAGTTAGGGCTTCTGCGACCCTTTACTGCGCATCTTAAGTTTACTCAGTACTCGGTACTCACACCTACTTGTATGTATATGCCTCGCGCTCACACCTACAGCTACCCTGTATGTTTGTGTATTGTATTCCGTTTGAAAAAAATTACAATTGGTACAAGGACTTTAGTTATGGTAGAGAAGCAGTTGATCACGAACCTAATTCAGTAAGATGTTCCACATTAGTAAATAAAGACAACAATATTAAAATCAGGGCACTGTATTGAAAGTCATTAAGATTCAGTCAATTTAGAAGACCAATTTAGGTTTATCTCGTGTGTGTTCTCACCTTGTTCCTTAAAAACGCCCAGAATTCATAGTTTTTGTAGCACGGTCAATTTTTCGCTAAATATCAAACAAATAGTTCCAAAAACACTATATTCGCCAGATTTGGCATCGGGTGACTTTTTCCTGTTTCCTTGGTTAAAGAAACCGCTTCGTGGACGCCGTTTTGACTTCATAGAATCGATTCGAGAAAACTCTCGCTGTCCACTGTTGGAATTGCAGTGAGAAGTGTTTACTTTGAAGGAAACAAAATAAATTTGGATGAATGAATAAATGTTTTGTGATTTATTTAAAGTTACCTGCTTTTGTAATCGTAAATTGTAATCGTAGTATATATGCATATAGAGTGTCTCAATCTCAGAAATTATTCCATTATTTATACTGTTGAATGTGAACAACTGTTTTCTTGAGTCTTTATTGACTTTTACTTTAATTTCTTAATTCTAGAAAATGTCCGAGAAACTTTCGGGAAAGTCGAAAAGGAAGGAGGGAAATTACCTTCATTTTTGGCGGTGGGCGGTTTTCTAGTGGCCCAGTTCGTTCTAATGCTTCGACTACCCAGCCATTGCCCATTCATCGCTGCTATGGCGCTTTCAGCTTCCTAAAAACAAAATTCAAAATAGCCATAACACAAAATACACGCTTTATTGTACGTACCCCCTTTTTGATGAAAGAGACAAATCCATAACCCTTTGATTTCAAAGTTTGAGGATCTCTAACTACTCTGCAATCCCTGTAAATAAAAGCTACTATTACACCGTTTTATAAATAAATAAATAAATAATTCAATTAATTATTGAATCGGAACAAAAAAGAAATCCTTCCACAAACTAATTAAAACAAATATTTTCAAATTCTACCAACGTGATCATTTACAAGGCTATTTTTAACTGTTAAGGCGTGAGGTAATTTCTTAAGAGTCGAAGCTCATCTCAAAAATGAATTCATGGTGAAAGCCTCGGATATTATAATTTAAAATAGGTGTTAATTAGGTTCTAAATGAATAAAAATCCATCCAGTTCGTTTAAAATGAATGAGCTGCCGTTTTTCTAAAAGAAAATGGAAATTATATTTACTCTAAACAATAGAAGGTATTATATTTTAAACCGTTTTAAATATTTAGTTAAATATTAAAAGTACTGTTGTTAGAGATTAAATTATTCTTACTATCATTATTACTACTGTCAAAAAGCTTGGAAATCTTACTTATGATTAGTTTATTAAAATTTTCTTTTTAGTTGGTTCGTAAAAAAAAAATATTACTATTTCTAGTCCAAAGTAAAGTTGTTTTTTATCGTTACGTTTAAATTATGGGGAGAAAACAATGTTTGAAATGTTTCAAACATTATTATGTGTTGTCTGTATGTATGTATATACACACACGCCCACACATATCTACACTTAAATGTATGTGATTATTTCTAGGCAAGAGTGTAAAATCCGACTACGAATTACCCCTCAGTCACGCCAGTTAAAGGCTGGGTAAGGCCGGATGCCTTCTGAGACGTATTCTACGTTGGTCACTCGCCAGTCGATAGGTTTCCTGATAGATTTATGGGTAGTCACATAACCAAGAGTTTATAGCCCGAGGGGGGTGCTGGCCTGGGTTTGTCGTGGTTCGGAACCCACGTTAAGCTGTAGGTCCAGTCGCTAAATGGCCTAGTTGCTGATGCCTCTAACCCTAACACTTTACCTTTTTACCTTTTTCATTTCAAGCGAAATTTATTTATATTTTATAAAGTTTGAAAGGTAAAATATACACGTTTGTCGTAAAAGTGACAAAAGATAATTTTAAAATTTACGACCTCTAGGTTGTTGGGCAATATATGGCTTGGGTTTGCACCGTACACTATTATAATTAAAGTAACTATATCTTGTCATATAAACATAATTTAAAGCAACTTGTATTTTCAACAAGTTAAAAGAATACTTTTTATCAAGTTTGTTAACTGATAATTCTTATTTAAAAGGATAAACAAAAACTTACCAAGAAATTATTTTCCTTTAAAGAAAAATACCTCGATTGGTTTCTTTTATCATAAATGTGTTCTTTTATCATATTTCACCCAAAGTGCCACCTTATTTTATCATTCAAATCAATTTTTTTAAACCTTTTAAGGTCATTTAAAATCTATTAACATTGTTAAAGTATAAGCTCAACATCATATTATTAAGTCTGGATAACCCTTTAGTTAAATTCCTTTAGAAAGAAGTTTCTCAGTATATCGAATACTTAAAAATGATGCATGGAAATGGTTGCCAATTACAGTTATCCCTTAGTAAATTGCAGTTTACTCTGCCGATCCATCCACTTCATATCAAATTATCTTCCTAGTATAGGTATATGTGTACTGACAGGTAAAAAATATGCCAGAAATTACATGTCTGCTTTTGATACATCAAATATATAATATATACTGTAGAAAGCCCTCTAGAACTTAGAAAGGGCTTAGAATAAGAGAGCACAAATATATTAAATAAAGATGGATTATTAAATAAAGAGGATAATTCCATCAAGCATCGGCTACCTCAGTTAACAATTATAAAAATCCGCGAAGAACAAGGTTTTCGAAAACATACAGATCCACCATAGATAAAATTTACATTATTAAAAAATAGCATTAAAATCTGTAGAATGTAGCCTTCGATCGAGTCCGCTTAACATTATTATCAGAATAACGCGAGAAAAGGAAGTAAACCAGAGATTAATAAAGGAAATATACGAGATTAATGGTCATTTCAGAACGAATATAAAAGTGATACATGAATTAACTGAAGAAGTAGAAATAGGCACAGGAATAAGACAAAGCATTCACTTAGCTCATTTATATTCAACATGATCCTGAAGAAAATAATTGAAAATCTACCTAAAACAACAGGCTACAAAGTGGGAAACATTTATTTCAGTGTTGTTTTTTATCACCTACCGAGACTACTTTACTCCTTTAATCAAACAACAAAGCAATTCAGGTGATCGTTGACACAGTAACATCCAAAGAGCCGACAAGATGCAAATTATAGATCGACGAGAATATTATAGAGCAAGCAAACCAGTTTAAACAACTGGGAGCTGAAATACCAAGTTGAAATCTTCGGAATGAAATCAGAGAACGAACCAGGAAACAAATATTTAAACACAGACAGAAAAATAAGAATATATAAAATGACTTCTAAAACACAGCAAATGATGCGAACGATTGAAATAAAAATAATAAAAAGCATTCACGGGAAAGCATTATACGACAGAATTAGAAGCGAGGACCTTCACAATAAGGTAAGATACAAGATATAGGAAGATGGGTATAACAGCGAAGAAAATACTGAAACAAACACATAAGCAGAATGGGTCACAATAAATTTTCAAAAAACGCGAAATTGAACAATTCCGTCGGAAAAAGAACTCAGTCTAGACCATCGGAACGCTGGAGAGAATGTTGGACATCTACGTCCGAAGAGGCATAAGAGGTTCAAACAAGCAGGCCTACTTATAACGGGTCTTTCAAATTGATCAGTTTTTAAATTTTTGAATAAAACACAGATCGTGTTTGATGAAGGCAGTGGGTGTCGAAACCATTGTCATACAATATATAGTGGGAATTTAGACATAAACCTTAGTTCCTTAGTTTAAAATGAATTTCCATCAAATATGCAAAGATTTTATTCACGATACACAAAAAAATCAATCTAATTTTATTTTTGTGTACTATCACATCTAGTAGGAGCTACGATATTTTTGCTTAATCATTATATTAACATAACTTACAAGATTTCCATAAAACTAATGCGGATTTTCTTTTGAGATTTAATAACATTGAAAAGCTTTTCCCAATGTATAATAAAATAACGCTGAAACAGTTAATGTTGGAATTAAACCAATAATAATTTATTGGTATCAGCGACATGGTTTGTATTTTATCTAAATTGACCAAAACCAAATTTAAACACCCAAATCTGTGGTTTGACTAAAATAGGTTAAATATTTGTATAAAGTGCCGTTTGTTGAACAGAGAATGAATAAATAAAAATCAACCATAACATTATCCTTTAAATACAGATTTATTTTTATTTATTTGTTATTACTTTATTAGAATTTAATATCTTTCGTATAATATCCGGATTCAAACGTTATTCTATTATGTATGCTGAAGAATTAGGAATTTGTGAACAAGTGGAGGCAACGTTGAATGTCGAGTGTCAGCTTCATTTAAATAACTTTCGTAAAATTAACAGACATTCACGATAGCGTAATTTGTTTTTCGCTGGTATTAGTAGACTGTTATTAGGCGTCTTTGATAGAAAATGCAAGGCTTTTTAAAATTAGAAACGTTTTTAAATAAATTTTCTTCTATTTTCGCCTTAATTGTTAAAATATTTAAACTCTTAAAGTTAATGTGCCAGTTAATATTCGGAGTAATTAGTTATGTCGTTTTCTTTTTTACAAATTTTATAGACATTGCATAAACATTAACATTGCATAAATATATAACATTACTTGCATTGATTTTTAGAGTGCTTGTTAAATATTGAAAAAAAAGCGAACCCTATAAGAACTCTATTAGAAAAGTGGGACAACATCACCTTAAGTATTTCTCACTAAATCGAGAAATCCAAAGAGCCCACAGGAAAGAAAAATATGAATGAATGAACGAATGAATGAATGAATGAATGAATGAATGAACGAATGAACGAATGCACGAATGAATGAATGAATGAATGATGCTTTACTATCCTACAGGCTACTGCCCAATTAAAAGACAATTCAAAATACAAATAGATATAACAAAATTTACCAAAAAAATACATTTTAAGCTCTTAATTAGTGTGAAACTAGTTGAAATAAAACATTTGTTTTTAGTATGGAATTATTTATTATATACTATATAAAGAATCATGCAAAAATAAACTTACATAAAGTGAAGGAAAACATAAGAGTATACAGTTACAATAAAATATAGAACTGACAATAAAATAGCTATCCCAATAAAAAATATAAAGGTAAGCTGCAGTAAGGTACAGTTTATCTGTATTATAGGTATATTAGGGGTATCAGTTATAGATATTGAGCAAAATGACCTCTGGATTCCTGCAAGGACATCATTGCCAATTGTATCAGTTTCACTACTCATATTGAAAGTTCTTGAAGCGTTCATACCGCCAGACGACGTGGACGCTTCTTGATTTAATGCTACCTGGCCACCTGGGTTTTTCCTGTATCTTATTGCCTTAAGTGCATCTTTAAATCGTTCTATTTCTTGTTGGCTAAGTTCATATTCTGACCTGTATTTGAAAGGAAAACCTAGATAAAATTACAAACCGTTATATTCTGCTTACCTAGTCAGATGTGGTAATATATTTTTACGAAATCTATTTTTCAGACTCTGCCATGGTCTTCCAGGGCAAACATTATCGGTTTCCATCATTTCCCATACAAGATTACCCATTACTAAATCTTCGTGAGTTCCATCGAGTAAATATTTTATTATGCGTTTATCTTCGGAAAATTTGTATGCAGACCGATGATTTGCCATTATTTATAGGCTCTAAATATTTATTTTTTCACCAATTAGTTCTTAAAATTTAACCTATATCGTCAACTTCACTTTTAAAAATTATGTGTCATATTTAACGAACTGTGGCCAGTGTTGCCAAAATATTTGCCCGGACTCTAAAAACCATTAAAAACCACCAGCGCTCCCTTGAACCTGAAATAAATAATTAAAAAAAAAACTATTCTGTTAATTTTTCTAGTTTCAGTTGTAAAACCCCTAAGTTGACAACATGAACTGTCGCGGATTAGTGTATACAATAACTAGCGTTAGCTACCTCATTACGGCCCTGAATTTAGGTTGGTTGGGACCAGGTAGAAGACAAGTGTAATATTTCTTGCAGTGGCGATCGTAATGTTTATGGGTGTATTAAAATATAATTCATTGTAGAATTATTCGCTGGTTGTAAATAAAGATGGGTGACGAGTATTTAAATGTTTCTTTTGAATAATATTGTAGTTATGAGGTGGAAAACACGCACAGCACTGGCAAACTTGGCACGTCCCCTTCATACACACATTTTATTACAGAACTAAAATGAAGTTTAGGTTTGAAAAAAACAGTAAAAAAAGTGCTTTTAAACAAATATATCTTTAAAATATAGATAAAATAACCATACTACTAAGCGTACTATTCTGCAGATCCACACACATAAAAGTTCTAATTATGAAGAAAATATACTTAAACTTTATAAACAAATTGGCGCGTAAAAAGTATCCCCCAACCCCCTCCTAACCCTTATACAAATAAAATATTTCGCATGTCACATAAGACATGACATTGATCATAGACAACCCAGAATACATTTTTACCAAGTAACATGTCCTGTTAAATTTTAAAATGTTTAATTCGATTCAATTTTATTCAAATCGATTAACATATATTTAATGATGATTAACAAATAATGACAGTTTGTGTATTGTACCTCATTCTCATGATAAGATTTCAACTTAACAGTATATATTTGTTGGACATTGCGGCATTGAAGGCGGTTCCCGTATATTCTTATATACTTCCAACACTGCTACAAAGGGTGTACAAACCATTTCGGACAGTGTGCGCCTTTCTGAGGGAACTACATTGAAGGGGACAATGTGAAATGGTTTACAAGTTTTTAACATCACCCATTTTGAGATAGTATAAATTTTTCTAAACTTTTTTTTCTTTTATTGATTCTTTAGGTGATTAATATGTATGTCTATGTATTTACATAGACATACATATTATATATATATATATATATATATATATATATATATATATATATATATATATATATATATATATATATATATATATATATGTAGTGGTAGATTTTCCTGGACTCCGTCCAATGAGACAGCAGTAGCTGAGTGTGGACACCCAACCCGTTGGGTTCCACAATCTCATGTGGAACACACAACAACCTGCGTCTCCGCCTAAATGAACACTTTTGTTGGTTGCTTGACCGGGAAGGAGCCCACCTATCCCTTCAACTGGATGACATATGTTTCGTCTCTCGAGGTTCAGACTCTTCAGGGCGCCTACATATACCATACCATCAAGAATAGGGGAATAGGGAGAATTTTTGGAAAATCTACCACTACATATATACGCCATCCGTCGGGAGGTCGGCGAAAACTTGGGTTGTTGGCTGTGGATAGGGACTCCCTATATATATATATATATATATATATATATATATATATATATATATATATATATATATATATATATATATATATATATATATGCTAGACTATTAGTCCGGGAGTACATCCGATCGTTTGTGTCCCGTTTGTTAGGAACGTGCAGACGTTTCGCCAAGGTCACACTTGGTATTCTCAATGCTTGCCTGAAGACTGAAAGCTGTGGAAATTGTCTCTTAATATTTATATTCTTCTGGGTCGCAGATTGTGATGGTGCGTACTTCTTATTGGTTCTGGTGTTGGTTCCGCCCCCTCGAACGATGTTTGGGGTGTCACAGTGGTGAGAGAAGAAGAAAATATATATATATATATATATATATATATATATATATATATATATATATATATATATATATTATAGAAATCTTTCACCCTTTCTCCACGTGGTGCCACCGATCGCCTTCGCCGAACTGTCAACCATGCGACGTCACGTGTCTCTCGGGACCGGTTTCTAGCCTTTCAGCCGTTATCAGCCGGGCTCTAGACGAACGCAAGGAAAGCAGCTCGGAGAGACGATCGGGGCCAGACCAGATTAACTGGCCATTTTATATATATATATATATATATATATATATATATATATATATATATATATATATATATATATATATATATGTTTGTGCGTATGCCTGTTTCACGGATGGAAAAACATGTATTGGGTTTTTTCGGGGAGTACATCCGGTTGTCGGGTTGGTCCCTGTCGGGAGCTTGCAGACGTTTCGCCAAAATCTCATTTGGTATCTTCGGTGCTTACTGTCGCGAGGTTCGTGACTGTTTGTCATGACTGACATAAAAACGAGTACATACGATGTATGTATGTATGTATGTATGTATGTATGTATCAGAATGAGTTTGAGAACGTTTATAGGAAAGTATAAATATTTTACGTTACACAAAAATAAATGATTTGATTTTGATTTTTTTTTTAACAAACAAATTCTGTAGTAACCACTATATATAACTTTAACATTATATCGCTCACGTTAACACAAATTCAAAAGTTGCTAGTAAAACCCTAGACGGTTTTGTTAACTTTTTCTCTGCATTTAATAAAATTGAAAAGTTCTCTCAGTAAATAATAAAACAACTTTACTGTTTATTGATATCAGCGATATGGTTAAATCTAAATTTAAACTCTTAAATCTGTTGCTTGACTAAAATAGGTTGGATATTAAAAAAAAAGTCATTTCTGTGCGTATGGATTTCAATGAACAGAAAATGAATGATCAATTCGTCGGTTGAACCTTTGTTGGTTGAGTGGTTTAAAAAAGTGGTAAAGAATGGTTAGAAATGACACAATTTATTTTCAATAGGTGATAAATCAGTGTTATTCGTCGGGTGAGGCATGAGTCCAAATACCTTTCAAAAAGTCAAAAAGTTGTTTATCAATACTCTTTGATATAAAGAAATGGTTTAAAAGGGCTGAAAAACCTTATAGTGAATGGATACTAATTATTCATCGCAACTTTGTCCAGAAATTAAACTTTATTACATTTTCTTTTCAGCTCGCTCTATTTGTTTTAATGAATATGGAGAAATGTAGTTTCTCTTTGTGTGGTTAGTATTTCCCTATATATAAATGTTTATTTATAAACAGACTAAGAACACCATTTCTAAAAACAAAATATGGTAACATCAGACGAGTCTCTCAATTCAAATATTTGGGTGATATAATCATGGAAAATGGGTAGGAAAAAGCGGCCAATAAGGGTAGATGTCAAAAAATGGAAACGGCATTGAGACTTACACAAAATATTTACAACAAAAATGCCTATCTAAAAACACAAAACTGAAACTTTACAACACGGTTATTAAGCCAGAATGTCTATATGCTGCAGAAACGCTCATTTTGAATAGAAAGAGGGACATCGAGGATATTGAAAAGAAGGAAAGAAAAATCATAAGAAAAATCCTAGGCTCCAAACAAATAAATAGCACAACATACCGACTTCGAGAAAACCAAGAAATCAAACAATACACAGATATACATAGCGATATGAGAAAAAGAAGACTTAAGTTTTACGGACATATCAAACGGATGAATCCGAGTAGGCTAACTAGACAAATAGTCACATTTTATGAAAATAGGAGTAGAGCTAAAGTAGAAATAATTAAATGAATTGCTGCAATTAAAGAGGACCTACGATCAGCAAATATTACACAAAGTGAAATTCAGGATAGAGGCTGTTTCAGACACAAGGTTAACGTTTGGAAGGTTGGCCAGAGAGAAAAATGTAGGAACACTGGAACAACTTGGTTTGACGAAAGGAAAAAAGCTCATAGCGAAATAATGAAATTAGTATGGGCGCAAAGGAAGGCTAACAACAACAAACGCCTCTAACTGTACTTCGCGTGGTCTACCAGGGCCCATACGTGAATAATAATAATAATAATAATAATAAATGTTGATTTCAATTCAATTTTATTCAAATTGATCGATTTATTGAAAAAGATTTACCACTAAACGTGAGAATACTTGTTTCAAATTTCTCGAAGTGCGTTTTGCTTACAAATTGAATCATCTCCTGGTGATGATGACATGGTTAGCGAAACGCGCATCGAAAGGTTTAAAAAATTGATTTGGTGTTTAGTGGTAAATCTCTTTAATCTTCTTTTATGTATTGCTAATTGTTTATAATTTATTATTAAACAATTTTATTTTATTTTGATTTAATTTTTTTTATTGTTTTGTTACAAATGACAATTTATTTTCAATAGGCGACAAATCAGTATTATTCGTCGTATGAGGAATGAGTCCGATGCTTTTTTCTTTCAAAAAGTCAAAAAGTTGTTTATCAATACTCTTTGATATAAAAAAATGGTTTAAAAGGGCTGAAAAACCTTATGGTGAATCGATACTAATTATTCCCTGCAACTTTGTCTAGAAATTAAAGTTTATTGCCTTTTCTTCTCAGCTCGCTCTATTTGTTTTAATGAATATGGAGTAATGTAGTTTCTCTTTGTATGTTTAGTATTACCCTATATTTAAACAAATAATAACTTGTTATGTGGAAGTAAATTTTAATTACAAATAACGCTGAGCTGACTTTGTCATTTGCAGAAAGTACATCAGCAAAGTTTTGAGTAGTTAATCATGTCGTAATGAACAGGTAATTTGAAAATGTTGTTTGTCAAGGTCATATTACACCTTGGAGGGTAACCTGTGGAAATATTACTGTTAATTATGGCTACGGTTATGTGGAGAGCGGTGATTTTTTAAACTGAATTAGCTAATACAGTGTCGGGTAAAAAACGGACTGGTTATATTATACTGGAGGATTATACAAAAAATATATTTAGTGGATTTATTTAGTAACGGTATACAGCATGTTGATATTATGTAATTATTTATTTTTAAAATAGTCAACGAATTCAATATATAGGGTTATCAAATAAGATTTTTGAAGGAGTCAAGTAAATAGCGAATATTGAAAACTACAAGGTCCGAACAATGAGAGAAGCCCTTGAAATAGAAGAAAGAGGTGAGCTGAATACGCGAAACGACGCTCGCAATATTTCAAAAAGTAAGGAAATCCCTTCTGAAAAAAGAAAAAAATGCGGCAACGTGGCGGCGAGGTAGAAAAATCAATAAACGGACGCCCGACAGCGTTGCCGAGCGCCGCAAATGGTCCCGAACTACCCCGATATAATCTGCGCAATCGCTTCTGTAGCCGGTCAGCTATAAAAGCGAGTACAGCGATCCGTGCACGTCAGTTGGACTCTTCAGTCGAAGCGGACAACACTTGAAAATGCCAAATGCGATTTTGGCGAAATGTCGTGACTCTTCACATCATCAACGGATCGACACCCGAAATGATTTATATATATATATATATATATATATATATATATATATATATATATATATATATATATATATATATATATATATATATATATATACATATATATGATTTATATATATATATATATATATATATATATATATATATATATATACATATATATGATTTATATATATATATATATATATATATATATATATATATATATATATATATATATATATATATATATATATATATATATATATATATATATATATATGATATATATATATATATATATATATATATATATATATATATATATATATATATATATATATATATATACATATATATGATTTATATATATATATATATATATATATATATATATATATATATATATATATATATATATATATATATATATACATATATATGATTTATATATATATATATATATATATATATATATATATATATATATATATATATAAATAATTAGTTTTAGAAAGTCTGCGTTGTACCATTCGCTCCATAATCTTGCACATATGATTGGTGAGTGAGATAGGTCTGTAGCTAGAAGTAAGCGTGCGAGGTTTACCGGGTTTCTGAATGGGGATTCAGATAGAAAGTCGCCAGGTTCATGGGAAGGTTCCTCTCATCCAAATATCATTATATACTTCTTATAGGAATTGAATCATGGAAGGAAGAAGAAGTTCAATGAGGGGAATAGGTATGAGATCTAGACCAGAAGAGCTGGGTCTGCATCTGAGCAGAGCCCAGTGTAATTCTTTGGAGGAAGAGAGTACATTGTAGGAGGAGTACATTGTAGATGAGGGTCGTTGAAGTTGAGTGGAGGCTCATTTTGCAATTTATTTCTTACGAATTCTGGACAAAAGTTTGCTAAAGATAGCAGAGTTATAATCGGCAAAACTCTCTGCTAAGTCTTGATCAGTGGATTTCCACATGCCGTTGTGTAAAAGACTTTGGATGTGATTGGTAGGTTTTTCTGTGGTCCGTAAATTGCTCTGTAGTCAGAATTTTTGTAATTTTCAGTTGGCTGTAACTGGTCTTCTAATTATGATAATCATGCATTATTATAGAGTTTTGAAATATATAACCTGAATATATAATCGTTATTTGCTAAAAATTTAAATGATTATTGATTGATAAGATGATTATTTGGGGGAGGGGGGGATAGAGTTAAAAAAAATGAACCATCCTAATATATATTGATTTTATAAGTTTAAGAGTCCAAGTGGTTGGACCTTCCAGTTCAGTTGGACTCTTCATTCGAAGCGAACAACACTTGAAAATGTCAAATGAGATTTTGGCGAAACGTCGTGATTCACAGAACCAACGGATCGAGACCCGGAATGACTTAGGAACATTATCTACGATACGTGAAAATATTCACTATCACAATCAAATCAATAGTAAAAAAATCAGTGCTGCTTTCGGAAACAAGTGTATAAAAAATAGCGGATTATGTAAATTAGTCATTGATTTGTCGCCTACGCTCTACTACTATTAGGTTTTCCGGAAAATACTTTCAGTTTCCTTTAGTTAGGTTTTTATGAATGTATATGTGTTCGAAATATTAAAATCATATTGTTGTTGGGTTATTGGCATTCGAATTTTTATTCGGAAAAAATATTGTCTTAGTGTTTTGTTAGTTATTTGACTTTAATTTTAACTTTTTTTAATTTGATATGAAACCGTTGTAAACTTCTTTGATTGGATAGATGAAAAAAAAAATTGTTTTTCGTATTCTTTACAGAAGTGTCGTTACCTGTGGAAACTAATTCCGTTTGTGCCCTTTTCGGACTATATCTCGCCAGCGTTTAGTATTCCTGACTTTGCCAGTGGCCTACTTCGAACAAATATATCCGTGTACTGGATTTGTGGGAATACGAACATTGGAGGAACATTATTGCCAGAGGCGTTTACAACGCATGCAAGAGTCACTAGCGTTCCTCTTTCGGCGGACGTCATCGCACCAACTTGTTTTTGATCACGTGCAGCGACGATTTTTTTTATTTCTGGACGTTTGTGATTCCTGTCTCGTCCACGTTCCAAATGCGAGAAGCAGGAATGTTGTGTTTTTGTAGAATCGTTTCATACCTTTGAAAAAAATCTGTCACGTTAGTTTGATTGAATGCGACGTAGTTTTTGGCGTCCTGAGTGATAGTCTTGGATTTTTTTCCACGAATTTTTTAAACCAATCTTCTCCAGTTACACCATTTTTGTGTCAAGACGGAGGGATGTTTTAACGCTGATAGCTACAGCGCACTGGTAAGCTAGCTTTTTCACTTCTGAAGGAAGTAATCCGAAGTAGATATCAGCACATTTAAGCAGACACGCGGAAATTATCTCTTCTTCCTCTGGCGTAAATTCGAATCTTGGTTTGGCGTATCCAACAGAAAGAGGCTCAGTTGTTTTTCTTTTTTTTTTGTTTCCTTTTCTAAAACCTCCCTTGTGGCTAGTTCGTAGACGTCTCAGAATTAAACTTTACGAACATAATTTTGTTGTTACCTGGCAAAAATGTTGCGCCTGCTCACAACGACTCACTGCACTCTCTCGCGTCCCACTGGCTTTGCTTACGTCATATGCCCCGTTATAAGGAGCAAATTAAGTGTAAATTCAAAACAAAATATTGGAAACCTGCTGAGTAATTAAACTGTCATTACTTACCCCTGTTACTACTAGCCCCAGGCTCCCCTATTATTAAAATATTGTGATATCAATCAAATTATAAAGCAATTGTCTCCAAGGTTCTTTAAATAACCACTAATATGACAGGTTTTTTTATAGCTCATTCATATTTATTTTATAGAATGAATCAAAGCTGGGGCTTTAATTAGCATTATTTATGTTTGTTATTGCATTAAATAGCCTTCCTTTAGACATATAGTGTTTTGTTTTCGTAATAATGTTTCCTCGCGTGCGTTACCACAAGATAAAATTGTTCCTTTTCACGCGTTTCACAAAACAGAAAGTAAGCTCGAACCAATAAAAGTGTTGACCGTCAATTAATGTTTCCCCCCCATTCAGCCCAATCTAGATTTCTTCCTATTATTTGCCGCATGCTAGCCTATCAAGATGATAAAAGTATTTTCATCGAGGTTTGTATTTCAGGACCTTCTTTTGTTGGACATTGAATGAAAACATGGCTTCCATACACCATACAAATTGCAGGAAAAAAATTCATAAAAGGAAAAGTTTTTTTTTATATATCTGATTTAACTGGAATAAGAAGAAATGAGTTTCTTGCTGTATATAACAAGTTTTTAGGATTGTTATAGAAAATTTAATATTGTGTTATGGCAAGTGTCGCTCCCATTTTAATTATTTATACATTTAAAATGTTTTTGTGTGCTCTTTTAACATAATTTCCATAACTTTTGTGAGAATATCTTCCAATTGAGGCACCAAAAAGTTTTTAATCTGTAGCGTTTATCGTTAACTGTGACTATATTTTTTGTATATAATTGGTTTTGGTACGTTTAGCTTGGTACGTTTTGCTATTTGTTTGCTTTGCTATGCATCCAAAGCTGCATTGTTCATACTTCTAACAAGGTTTAAGTTACTAAGATTTATATCATGTTTATGGTTATGGTAATGGTAATGGTAAGTGACCCCTTACTACTCTCAAGTCTACAGCGGCCTGATTGATAATTTAACTTCTCGACGCGCCTTTCTCTAACCATTTTAGCGTCATCAGGAGATGCTTCAATCTAAAAATCAGATTGAATCATCTCCTGATTATGCTTACACGGTTAGCGAAACGCGCATGGTGAAGATTAATGAAGTAATTTGGCGTTTAGTGGTAAATCTTTTCGGGTTTAGTATTTCACACGGAAGACATTGACATTCACGGAACATTGACGATAATAGGTGTATATGAAGTATTTTGTATAATATATAATATACAATAATTGAATAATTTTTAATGTAAATTCAACTTCACTGCCTTCTTTTTACGCGTATTTATCCATAATAAAACTTACGCGTCTGCACTACACATAAGCCAAACCCAAACTGTGGCAAATGTCACGAAACAAAATGAGAACGTGACCTTTGCCCCAACCAATATATGCACTAATTTTTATGACATCTAAAACGGATTACTAAGCGAAGTAAAACTGAGTTGTTTGAGGTATTTTCTCGTTGGTTTTCGCTGGATTAATGTAACGACTCGCAAGCAAAATCCCGGGAAATTTTTATTGCTCAATTAATGTGGCTTCGAGCTTCTTGACCGGCCAAAACTTTAACAAATGTCGCTAAACCATAACGGCAGTAATATTTAGGGCTCTGTCAATTTCACCTGTCTGCAAATCACTATTTCTATCAATCAAAGCCTTGATTTTCCCTACAGTATGAACCTCCTTATACGTTGTTAATGATTAGTGTACATTTTCAACACTTAAGATTTTTTTACGGTTTATTTTTGATATATTCTTCTGCTTTAAAGGTATTAAGATTATTCAGGCGAATTTTCAAAATAAATATACTTACGATATTTCTCCAAACGCAGCAAAAGCATCTCGCAGAGTTTGGGTTTCTATTTCTGGACTCAAGTCTCCTACAAATATGTGATGGTGCTCTGCAAAGAAAAAATATTTTTATTAGTTATTAAGAATTATCGATATAGATATGTTAGGCGTACCCATATGTAAGTGATAGTTTTTTTAGATACTGTACAAAATTTAATTTGTTTAAAGAATTAATATAGTTTTAATACTATCTAATATACCTAACATATCGGTCAATAAGTTCCCGGTCTGGTAAATAAAACACACTTTTTTTTTGCAAATTTCGACTTTATTCATCAATATATTCTCCTTGAAGAGCAATACAATCATTCCATCGTTTTTCTAACATTTCTACACTTTTTTTTATAAAACGATTTCTTTTTGTCTTCAAAATGTCCTTTAGTTTCGGCAATTACCTATTCATTGGAGCGAAATTTCTTTCCGGCGAGCATTTTTTTGAGATCTGACAACAGGAAATAGTCGCTGGGGGCCAGATCTGGAGAATACGATGGACGAGGAAGCAATTCGAAGTTCAATTCGTGCAATTTAGCCATCGTTGCCAATGATTTCTGAGACGTTGCATTGTCCTGGTGAAACAGCAGTTTTTTTTGTTCATTTGGAGTTTTTTTTCGATCTCGTGCTGCGAACGCACCAATAACGCTATGTAATATTCCCTATTGATGGTTTTACGTTTCTTGAGATAATAGATGAACAATATCCCATGCGCATCCCAAAATATAGAGGCCATAACTTTGCCTGGTGATTGTTGTGTTTTTGGTCGTTTTCACCACATAACATATCATAAAACAACAAATAATTATCATTATGCTAATCACTTGATGTTAATCTTTCAATGATAATTTTATAATGTTACATAATGTCTAGTCTATCTAGAGTCTAGAAATTAAAAGAAAAAAATTAGATATTTTAAAATTTATTCTAAATGACCCACTACACTTGAATGCTTCACCGTTATTAAATTTATATTGCCCTCCTAAACGTTGACAAAATATGGTTTTCCCTGCTATCATGTTTTATGGTATTGTTAGGTCGATGGACACTTGAGGTTGTAATTACTTTTCTCACTGTTAGTTTATCATAGCTTGTATTTGAAAAAGGCACTGTGTTTCGCAACAGTTGTTATACATACAATTTTAAATATAGTGGTAATTTTTAGATATTAATCTTTGCTTATTTATTGAAAAGTTAATTGGTAGAAAAACACCACTCAATATGACAATTACAAAAAATCGAGATATTAATATGAAATTAGGTTTGTTATAGTGTTATTTTAATAATTACTTTTCTTTATACTAATAGAAAATATAATTAATAAGCCATTGAGGTCAATTTTCTTACATATGAATTTTTTATTATGATAAATATTTTACTTTAACAGTATAATCTATCAGTTTCATTATTTGTACTAATGTTGTATCGAAAAATTGTACCAATTTTTAATATGATCACGTTATTGATAAATCGTTTCTAAGGCTTTCTATATAATAAAACCTTTTATATAAATTATTTTGCAGCTCCTGTTTTCAATGCCATTGTTATCGTTGTCTAACAAAAGATTCAACGTTATAATTTTCTATAATTTCCATATAATTATTTTAGGAATGCCCCAAATTTAATTAAGTTAGTTGGAAAGTTGATCGTAAACTTATAGGGTACATTGAGAAGTTTCCAGTATGGCAATAAAAAGTAAAATTTAGCTGATTGTACAATATATTTTTTTTGTACATAATTGGTTTTGTTTTTGCCAAGTTTCTTTTCTTCTTTTTGAATGATTTAGGGACTAAAATATTGATAAAACCACTAGACAACGATTGGTATAAAAATCCGTACTGGGTACTGGGGTAGCTTGTTACATTTTACTATTTACTTGCTTTCTTATTGGACCCATAGGACGCAGTCCAAAGAAATCTGACACTGCATATATTTATTATTATTCACGTATGAGCCCTGGTGGACCACGCGAAGTACAATTAGAGGCGTTTGTTATTGTTAGCCTTCCTTTGTGCCCATACTAATTTCATTCTTTCGCTATGAGCTTTTTTCCTTTCGTCAGACCAAGTTGTTCCAGTCTTCCTACATTTTTCTCTCTGGCCAACCTTCCAAACGTCAACCTTGTGTCTGAAACAGCCTCTATCCTGAATTTCACTTTGTGTAATATTCGCTGATCTTAGGTCCTCTTTAATTGCAGCAATCCATTTAATTATTTCTACTTTAGCTTTACTCCTATTTTCATAAAATTCGACTATTTGTCTAGTTAACCTACTCGGATTCATCCGTTTTATGTGTCCGTAAAACTTAAGTCTTCTTTTTCTCATATCGCTATGTATATCTGTGTATTGTTTGATTTCTTGGGTTTCTCGAAGTCGGTATGTTGTGCTATTTATTTGTTTGGGCCGTAGGATTTTTCTTATGATTTTTCTTTCCTTCTTTTCAATGTCCTCGATGTCCCTCTTTCTATTTAAAATGAGCGTTTCCGAGCGTTCCTATTTAAAATGACCGTTAAAATGAGCATATAGACATTCTGGCTTAATAACTGTATTGTAATGTTTCAGTTTTGTGTTTTTAGATAGGCATTTTTTGTTGTAAATATTTTGTGTAAGTTTCAATGCCTTTCCATTTTCTGACATCTACCCTTATTGGCCGCTTTTTCCAACCCATTTTCCATGATTATTTCACCCAAATATTTGAATTGAGAGACTCGTCTCATGTTACCATATTTTGTTTTTAGAAATGGCGTTCTTACTCTGTTGCAGGTCATGTATTGTATCTTTTGAAAGGAAATTTGGAGTCCTACATTTTCTGCTGTTGCTTTTAGGATTTTAATCTGTTTCTGTGCCGTTAATGCATCTTGAGCTAAAATTGCTAGATCATCAGCAAATGCCAGACAATCAATTGTGATGTTGGTTCTCCCCAGTTTAATGGGCTGGTCAATATTCATGGCCGACTATTTTTCACGCCACTTCTGTATTACTTTTTCTAGAACACAGTTAAATAAGAGTGGCGAGAGTCCATCCCCTTGTCTCACTCCAGTTTTAATTTCGAAGGGCTCTGAGATCTCACCCATGAATTTAACTTTTGACCTTGTGTTAGTTAACGTTGCTTTAATAATTGCCAGCGTTTTCAGATCTAGTCCTTGTTCTTTCAAGATTCGGAATAAAGATTCGCGGTCAATAGAATCATATGCTTTTTTGAAATCCACAAATGTACAGACGAGATTTTTATTGTACAATTTTTGATGTCTTAGAATCAACTTCAGATTCAGGATCTGTTCAGGGCAGGATCTGCCCGGTCGAAAACCTGCTTGATATTCACCAATGTTAGGTTCTAACTGTCCCTGTGCTCTGTCTAGTAGACATTGAGATAGAATCTTGTAACAAACTGGGAGAAGAGATATCCCTCTATAGTTGTTTACATCCGTTCTATCTCCTTTCTTATGTAGTGGATGGATTAGAGCATCTTTCCAATCTTCCGGAATCCGTTCGGTTCGCCAAACTTCGTGTAAAATTTTGATTATTTCCTTGATTGTACCTGGACCAGCGGACTTCAAAAGTTCAGCAGTGACTCCATCTTCACCAGAAGCTTTGTTATTTTTAAGTCGCTTGATTTGCCTAATTATTTCATCTTCATTCGGTGGTAATGAATCTGGGTTTGTTTGTTTAGGGTTTAGTGTTGGTAATCTGTTTAAGGGCTCAGGACAGTTTAGCAGTTGTATATATATATATATATATATATATATATATATATATATATATATATATATATATATATATATATATATATAGCAACACAAGATCTCTGATTTCTCCTGTCCTTTATATCCAGTCTCAGTACACCTTCTAAAGTCGTGTGGTAATTTCTATATTGTCCAGTCTAAAGTCAGGTACAACTAATTTTAATTTCAATGACGTCGTGATATAAAGGAGAAGTTGGTACTTGAAAATGGAACGTGCTAAGCCATTTCTTTGAAAACGTGTGTTAATGCTAATGTTAACTACCTAAATGATACGCAAAAAGAACACTCTCATCAATGTTACAAAAATTATGTCGACGTGTGTTCGTTAATGTATGCATATTTATATAATCCAGTATAAAAAGATATCACAATTTAATTATCTTAATTAATGAATTATAGCTTAAAGTCATTGTTCGGGCAAACGTACATTTCAATGTAGCGGAAGAGGATTAATTTTTTTTTAATCTTTTTTGGTCATTCCAATTTTAAACTTTTGTTTGTTAGTTAATCTCGAACTAAATATATTTCGGTATAAAAATAATATTTTTGTATAAAGCATAAATATATACAAATATATTTATAGACATATTAAAATAAAATATTTTACTGGAGTCAAAATGTTTTGACTGATTTTCAACATCCATAATTATTTTGGATAATTGGTCTTGTACCGGATTCCCTACCCAAACTGGGCTTGAAAGTCGGCTTTATCCAGCTTGGTGGTATATATTGGTGAAAATTGAAAAATATTGGTAGTTTTATACATTTTCATTTAATTATATCAACCGGTAGGATGTTTCTTTAAATTATTCGCGTTATATCGAGCTATATCGTGAAAAAATATTTGGTTATTTTTAGACGTTTTCATGTAACTCTCCTTCCAGTAAAGATATCGACAGAAAATTGACACCACTTATGTAGAATTTCATGGCAAATTGAATGGTAATTAGGAAATTTAACTTTTTTCCTCCTTCTTGACATATACAGGAAGACGTATATCTACAACACGGGCGTAGCCAAGGGGGGTTTTGGGGGTTCAAACCCCTCCCGAAATAAGCCAAATATTACCTAATATTATAGATTTTAGAAGATTTC
This sequence comes from Cosmopolites sordidus, assembly GCA_031761425.1. Classification (NCBI taxonomy): domain Eukaryota; kingdom Metazoa; phylum Arthropoda; class Insecta; order Coleoptera; family Curculionidae; genus Cosmopolites; species Cosmopolites sordidus. Next base: position 94,991 of record JARFXV010000457.1, on the reverse strand, counting down.
TTCTTTAAAGGTTTTAGATTTAGCGCAGAGGAACGAAATTAATTTAACCATTTCATTTAAAGTTAAGAACTTTATAAATATGTCGTAATTTTTCCGATGAATATATAGATATTAAATTTCATGTAAGTATATTTTTGTTTTTTTATTTACTTCAAACTAAACCCCCCCCAAAACTAAATCCTGGCTACGCCCGTGATCTACAAGTATTAATTATTTTTGTAATAAATTGTATGAAATAAAATATTGTTTATTATAAAGATTGTATGAGCGATACTTATGAGTAAAAAGAATGTTGACATTTTTGAAAAAAAGGTTTTTTATTTTATTTACAAAATATATATATTGTAAAATTAGAAATTTTCATTTCTATCGTGTGGTCATAAGCATATACACCCATTTTTTTTGTTTTCCTAAAACTTAAAATAGTTAGACAAAGCTACACTTTTTATTTTTAATACCAAACCAAATTTTATAATCATTAATTATCATTTATTTATAAAAAGGTATTGACTTCTTTATTATTAATCACCCGGTTCGACACAAAAGATGTGGCCACAAGCTGCTCAAAAGCTCGCTCTACATCGAGTAACACGCGACAACAAGCAACGATTCTTGGACAGAATCGTCATAGGAAATGGTGTTTTTATGTCAATATGAAGCAAATGAAGAAGTGGGTGGCCGCAGGAGACACGCCAAAGCTGACAGCTAAGCAAGATCTCCATCCCAAAGGACACCATTATCTGTATTTTGTGGAACTGGTATTGTCTCGTACTGGAGAATCCTGGTGAAGAATAAAACGGTCGACGGATAATCAACTGAAACGACCCCATCGACAAGGCCAATCGTCAAGGAAGCTCTGAGTGATCTCGAATGGGAGTTTATTCCACGTCCGTCGTACTCTCCGGATCTTGAGCCAAGCGATTATTAGCTCTTTCGCTCACTGTCCGATCAAATAAGCGATGTAACCTTCGTCAACGATGACGACCTAGACACTGCTAGCTTAAAAACTTCTTCGAGTGCAGGCCATGCGGTTTCTCTTTATTAATTTGTTGTTATGAAATAACCCAATATATAGATATCGCATTTATTTGAAATGATGTATCTATAAATATATGTATGCATAATGACCAAACAACTTTCAACCGAAATTTAGGTAAATATAGAACGATGGGCAATATCCGGCCAGCGGTGGGATCGTGTTCCTAAATCATTTAATGAATGTGAATGTCTAATGTACAAGGATCCCATAATCCAATTACATTAACGCAAGAATTATAGCTTGAAGCCATAGTTAACTTAATACAATACGTCATAAATTTCGATATAGTAAAAAGGATTCGGTGAAAGGATTAGAAATTCGGACTGCACTAATGGTAAATAATTCGTTAAGATCTTTATATTTATCAGAAATCGTGGATGTTGCAAAAAATCTACTAGTTTTTGTTGAAAAGTATGGTGGCCATATTTGATCCTTGACATTTGCTGTCAATTGCTTTCAGTTAAATTTACCATTTTACTATGAACAAATTTTCGTTGTGACAACGTTTGGAAATTGTCCAAACATTTTATCAAAATTCAAGAAGTTTTGTTGCTACTCAAAGAATATTCTGCCCCTTCTTATGAAGGCATCCGCCATATAATTGATTTGAGTTTGAACGTGAGTTTAGTCTTCATGACCAAAAGCCACCGTCACGACTTCGTAGTGGCAGTAGTGGCCGTAGTGAACAAAATATCGTATAGTGAAGAAAATATTCGCGTTCTTAAAATGTTGCCGAGAACGATAATGTGTCTGTTCCGTACCGTTCTCAAGAGTTGAGGCGTATTTTGCATTTGGATCTCGGTTTACACCGATGTGCAAGATCAATCGAGGTGGTCACATGAACCATATTTTGTTTAAATCATAAATGGCATAAAATACTCCACTAATAAAAACAATGAGCACCATTTTCGGTCGAATTTTCTGTTTTTGCGAAGGAAGGGTGTGCGGTTTTTAAATAAGGACACTGCTCATTCGGTCAGGAAATGTTCGAGCTTCATCGAGTAATTTCTAGTTTTGGCGAAGTTCCGGAGCGTCCTCGATCACCGGACATTTCCATGTGTGATTTTGATCATTGGAAATTCTCTCTCTTGCCCAGAAACGGCTAATCGGATTATTTACTTGACCACTTGATGAAAATGAGTTTTATCGCTCATTATATGAAAATTGTCAATTTGTTTGGAAGTGATTGAATCTTACAAGGAAATATGTTCAGTAACTTGTCAAAATTCGGCTTAAACTACGTTGAGGAAATCTCAATGTGCACCACATTACCTACACTCCACACGCGCAGTATTTTCAGGTCTTGAAATTGGTTGATGTTTGATATTTTTTCCTAAATTCACGTTGTGTTGTAATAATTGAAATATTTTTTTAATGTAACTTAAAACCATTAAAGTTTATAAAATTTACTGCGTATTTATCCATAATAAAACTTGCAGGGTTACACTACACAATATCCAAACCCAAACTGTCACTAAAATCACAAGAAACAATGGGGTTAAAACAAAATGGCGTGACACAAAAATTATTTAAAATTTTTGCGAATTTTTTTTAACGTTGGTAAAGGTGTATATTTGATTTTTGCGACATTTCCTATAAACAATCCCAAGTAAATGTTGACTCAATCTAGTATAAAACTATTATCTTTCGTTAATCAGGCCAGGTTTGCCTGACTAAAGCGAAAAGTTGTTGCATGTCTGGATAAATCAATATAGACGCAGTAATTGTGATAACCGCAAACTGTGTAGTTAGAAAACAACAACTAGATCGCGTTATAGAAATAAATATATAAACAATTTAAAAAAAACAAATTTACTATTTATATACACGATATCCTATAATAACAAAGTTTATTGTTCATTCTTTATTTATGGATATACAGTGGTGGCCAATAAAATAAGAGTGGTGGGTCTTAGTAAGCTGGGCCTAATGAAGCAGTCTGTAAAGGCTCTTGATAAGAATGGATCCTGCTTTGCATATATAAGGAAAAACATGCCTTAGTTGAGTACCGAAAAAATTAAAGCAGGAATATTTGATGGCCCACAAATAACTCATTAAAGATTCTACCTTCTTAAATTCGAAGAATGAGGCTGAGCGAAAAACCTAGACTTCATTTAGCCATTTAGACCGTTTTCCTCAAAATTTGAGAGACACCAATGAGGAACAAGGTGAAACATTTTACCAGGATATTAAAACTATGCTGTGATTACTCCTGGAGTGTTAAAAGGAACTGTTCCAAAATAAATTCAAGAATGTCACGGAAAAGAAGCTTCTGAGGTGTTTAGGGACACTTCAATGACTTGTTCATGACATCTGCTCCAAATACCCCGGCACCAAAACAACTGTTGGCCTAGGTTATCAATAAAAAGTTTTGAAACCAACGCAAAGTCTGTGTTTTATTCCGGAATTAAAAAAAATCGCTCAATTTGAAACACCCTCTATGAATGGTCTAATTATTTTTATTTTGTTAAAGATTTGTTTGTTAGCATGTTATCTATCAGAACTAAAAGTAAGAAATGTATAGGGAATTATGTTAATTACAATTTGGTTGAAGACATTTCAACTGAGATATCATCTTTCATCGGTATAACTCACGAAGAAGTATTTATTAATAACCCCTGGTATATACAGATTTCAATTCAATTTGCTTAATATCTGTTGAGAAAGTTGAAACTGTAGGGGATAATATCGGCGGTAATCCGCCATACACAATTATAGTTGCTCTGATGGTGTAATAGTGCCTGCCAAATATCTGGTATAGGAATATACCACATACGTACATTATCCTATGACATGCTTTGATAGGATGGATTGATATTGTAATATTAGTATCTGAATAAAAGAAAAAGGAAACAGAATTTGATATCTTGAATATTCGATAATGATTATGATATTTGATGCTTGTTTAGTAATATACGATACAATATTAAAACTCAATTTTCAGCATAACAATTTTGAGCATGGATATTTAAAAATATTTTAATGTTTAGTTTAGATGCTTGATTATACCGAACTTTTTTTGAGGACACAGTTTTACTTTCTGTTACAGAAGAGCCGTCCAGGACCATCCAGATCTTTCTTTAGAATGATCCTTGAGAAAGCCTCCCGTACAGTTCGAAAGATGAAGGTAAGTTTAGCAATTTTCCTCTGATATTCTTTAGTTGAGTTTATAGTGTTTCTAGTCGTTCATAGATCGTGTTTATGTTGAATTCAGCAGTGGATATGTGTTCAAAATTATATAGGTGGCGTTAGAGCATTTGCAGGGCCAAGACTTATTGGCCATTTATCTCCTCCTCTCTTCTATCCTCCCAGTTCAGTCTCTCTAGGTCTTCCTTCACTGTATCCATCTTTCTTAGTCGTCATCTTCTCTTCTTGGCAGTTATATCTTCTTTCAGTACTTTTTTTGGTGGCCTGATCGAACACCAACACAAAATTGTTGCTTTTTTAATATATTTTTTATCAGAAAATTAGTCTCAAATATGGCAGAGTGATTTGTACATCTTTAATGAAAACAAGGCATATTGGGTTTCGATTATAAATTTCTAATTTGATTTTTTTCATACTGATCTGATACAAGTTATAATTTCCAGATATAGAACAAAGTTGCCCATGCTACGCTAGAAATAATTAGTAAAGCTTTTTGTGTGACGTATAATCACGTGGGATAAACGCTAATTTTAATCAGGGCTGTCTAACTAATCGCAAATAACTGAATTTCGGATTGGGTTATACCCTTGTCTTTTATATTAATTTACTAAAACGTCGTCTAATTCGGACGAGGAGGAACGAGAAAAGAACCGAAAACATCAAACACGCTTGTATTTGATGAAATTTCTCTAAAAATAAAAGAAGCTCAGGCAAAATCTTCTAATTAACTTTCTCGTTCGCACCATTGGGCATCATTTAATTTCGGACCGTCTTTTAAGACTTTGACCTATTAATAATTATATTAATAAAATTTAATTGAATGTTGAGAAAAATTGCTTCCATACCAAATGTTTTCTCCCCTTTATTTTATCTTCTTTTATACAGGATAAAAAGGAAGATTATCTTGACCCCTCCCCTTCCTGCTCTTGTTTGCCAAACGAGGAACCTAAACAGGGTAAAGGATATCTTAAATCTATGACCGTTATATCAGCTCAAAGGATTTTTTTTGCTTTTTCTTCCTCCACATTAATTTTCTGATAAATAATCAATTCAATTCATATATAATACATCCTTTAAAAAAATCTTTATAAATAATCTCGCTTTAGAAACTAAATTATTGAAATAATTTATTGCGCAATTCTTTAAAAAAAAAGATTATTATATAACAATAAATCCTTTTCAATTGTGGGTCATTGTACCATATGAAGTGTTAATTTTAATTGATCAAGCCTAAATTTGAAGGAGAATGTTTTATTGGTATTGTTATAAAAGGGGGAGAGATACACTATATATATATATATATATATATATATATATATATATATATATATATATATATATATATAATGAATATTGACCAGTCAATTAAACTGGGGAGAACCAACATCAAAATTGATTGTCTGGCATTTGCTGATGATCTAGCAATTTTAGCTCAAGATGCATTAACGGCACAGAAACAGATTGAAATCCTAAAAGAACCAGCAGAAAATGTAGGACTCCAAATTTCCTTTGAAAAGACACAATACATGACCTGCAACAGACTAAGAACGCCATTTCTAAAAATAAAATATGGTAACATCAGACGAGTCTCTCAATTCAAATATTTGGGTGAAATAATCATGGAAAATGGGTTGGAAAAAGCGGCCAATAAGGGTAGATGTCAGAAAATGGAAACGGCATTGAAACTTACACAAAATATTTACAACAAAAAATGCCTATCTAAAAACACAAAACTGAAACATTGCAACACTGTTATTAAGCCAGAATGTCTATATGTTGCGGAAACGCTCATTTTGAATAGAAAGAGGGACATCGAGCACATTGAAAAGAAGGAAAGAAAAATCATAAGAAAAATCCTAGGGCCCAAACAAATAAATAGCACAACATACCGACTTCGAGAAAACCAAGAAATCAAACAATACACATATATACATAGCGATATGAGAAAAAGAAGACTTAAGTTTTACGGACACATAAAACGGATGAATCCGAGTAGGTTAACTAGACAAATAGTCGAATTTTATGAAAATAGGAGTAAAGCTAAAGTAGAAATAATTAAATGGATTGCTGCAATTAAAGAGGACCTAAGATCAGCGAATATTACACAAAGTGAAATTCAGGATAGAGGGTGGTTCAGACACAAGGTTGACGTTTGGAAGGTTGGCCAGAGAGAAAAATGTAGGAAGACTGGAACAATTTGGTCTGACGAAAGGAAAAAAGCTCATAGCGAAAGAATGAAATTAGTATGGGCATAAAGGAAGGCTAACAACAACAAACGCCTCTAATTGTACTTCGCGTGGTCCACCAGGGCCCATACGTGAATAATAATAATAATTATATATATATATATATATATATATATATATATATATATATATATATATATATATATATATATATATATATTTGAATTTTTGCACAATCATACAGATTGATTGGTCACATTCTTTAACATACACAACTGAAATGTGAACTTTAAACTCAGCTTACTACGAATTCACAAACAGGGTCAATACTCGATATCTTGTTCTTGGATATCTAAAAGTTTATTTGTTTGATAAGTAGTGTCATGGAAAGTAAAATCTTTACACATTATTAATTTAATAGTGTCATGTATTCAAAAGCAATAATTATTTTGTTCTTGTGGGAAAACAATTTTTGGTAATTGATTAAATTTAGGAAACCGTATACAACAATAATTTTCATAATACAAATAATTATTATTTCGATTTTTTTACGATTTAGATAATCATCTAAGTTCGGGGATGCTGATTTCTTGACAGGTTTGCCTTAATCTCGATTTCTGGGTCTTGTTTTATAAACTTTATTTTTGACCATTCCTCAAAAATAAAAATCGAGGGGTGTAATAGCGGGAAACCTCGGAGGCCACGGTTCAAAAGGACTGTTTCTTCCTATCCAGCGCATAGGGAATTTTTGGTTTAACCAAACAATTGGTTTAACCAAAAAATTGACGAACAATCCTTGAATTATGGATGCACCATCTAGCTGCAAAAACATATCTTGTCGAATATTAAGAGGAAGATTTTCAATTGCATCTTTCCCAAAATTCCCCATTAAAGAAGTTAACTAAACGACCAGCGTTCAATGATTTATTAAACAGAAAAGGACTAATTATTTTGTTTCCTAAAATCCCACACCAGACATTGACTTTCTGGGAATATTGGCCTTTACAATTAAAACTCAGTCAGGATTACCTCTGGCCCATCATCAACAGTTTTGATACGATACAAACCCATTAGTGGTGAATGTAACCTTATCAGTAAACACAATCTTCTTCAGAAAATGTCTGTCTTGGCCCAATAACAATATTCTAAATAAATATGCAATAAATGGCCATAAAAATTAAAAGAATTATTTTTTATTTTGTTTGAGGATTTTGATTTGTGCAATAAACCAACATCAGTATTATCTTTTTGCTAAGCCCTAAATACCGAACAGCCTGTAGTATACCCCATAGAGTATGTAATAGTGGAAAATATGTCTCTTCATTGAATTTACAAGTGGGCGAAGCAAACATTACCTTATCTAAATTCATGGAATGGCAATTTCGAAGTTTCTCTGCATGTTATGGCAGAACAGATAATGGTATATTCTTCGCTTTGTTCACAATATCGTTAGAATATCTACAAGATAAGTTAAAGGAAGAAAATGTTCCTTCTATGATCTCTAATAAAATATTGTATGTTTAGCCACGAGGAAGAAAATATTACTCGTTTACACTCATTTCATACGCAGTTAGCAACTTGCCTAAATAGATTTACTATCATCCAGCCAATTTATGAATCTGAGACGTCGAAAGGTTTTGCCAGAGAGATTAAAACACTTATGATTGCTTAATTCTTACTGTCCATATAATGGTTAACAGGTGTTCGAAATGTTTTCTCATCCGCATTGACAATTTTTAATTTGATGAATGATAAATTAGAAATGGTTAAAATTCAGTTTGAGTGTGCAAGGACAATAGACAGAGTATTAGACGCTTATCATACATTCCTTAATTGCGATTAATACCGGATTAAGGGGATATAATATTAAGTTGAATAGAGACGAATGTGTATTACTATTCTCTCTATATTGTCTATTATCATTAAATATAAACGACGCCATTAAACAAATGTTTACAGTTTTAGCTCTGTCATTGTTCTATCACTAGATTTTTAAATTCTTAATGTCTTTTTCGAATATGATTTATAGATTTTTCGATCTGGCGTCTTTGTCGGGCGAATCATTTTCCTACGATATTTTTTTCGCTTTACTTTACGAATTTTGGATCACTTTAAGTGATATTCTTCCCATCCCCCCCTTCCAGAAACCCTAGACATTCTGAAAAACAAGCACCGCATATCAACGGATATTCTTAGTCTTATTCAACATTGCATGTCGAATACGTATTTCATTATCAAAAATAAATTCTTTAAACGGATTCGTGGAGCTCCTATGGGGTCCCCTCTCTCTCCGGTCATAGCCAATATTTTGATGGAACATTTTGAATGTTAAGCCATTAACAGCAGTCCGTTGAAACCTACAGGCTTGTTCAGAAATGTAGATGACACCTTCGTCATTTGGCCACCTGGAATACAATCTCTAGATCTGTTCCTTTCGCATTTGAACAGTATACATTTCCAAGTCCAATTTACAATGCAGACTGAAAACATTTTTTCAGTCGAACCCCAATAGCCTGAGAAGGTCTGAAGAATCTGAGACCAGCCGAACGAGACAACAGAGCGTGCTATCATTTATTCTGATTTTTTTAGGAAGGCAGTGCAAATCCCACCGACTAGCGACATCCTACCATGAAAGTTCGTCGCGTGATGCAAACCGTGGTTTTACTTTGATGTAGAACATTTTGATATGATATGTAACATTTAAGTTTTAACAATCTTGCGCTTCGTCTTAACGCCTTCTTAGTTCGTTATAATGCCGTTCGGGGATTTACACATGGTGTAGATTTAAGACAAAACGTTTATTTGCAGAATAAGTTTTGTAGATGTCTTCATAATCAAAACAGTAATTAAGAAAAAAGAAAGATTAGTTTATAGTTTCGTCTCAATTATATACTACGAACTATACCCTGTATACTCTACATGTTAGAATCATTTTATACAGATTGTTGTGTTACAGTTTCTCGAAATATTTACCCTACCGTCAAATTAAACTCAATGGAATTTAGACAACAAAGAAAAATATTCTAGTTTACTACTCACACTGTTATTACTGTATTATTTACGAGCCTTTTTTTTTCGAAGTCATTGTTTTAACTATGTTGACTCAGTATACAAAAACATTCGTTTTAAATTTACCCTTTTAAAAAATACCACCGATTATTTTTGTTGTTCAATCGAAAAGTTTAAGTATTTCATTATATAGAATCTTCATTTATTATTCATTTATATACGCTTTTTAGCACACACGCACTACAATATATATATATATATATATATATATATATATATATATATATATATATATATATATATATGCATTACACCCTGCCACTGTGCTTGGCTTTTATCGACTACGAAAAAGCATTTGATTCCATCTCAAAGCATGCGATAATGGATTGGACTGCTTAGCCAAGGTGTAAAGAGAGCCTATGTAAACCTATTAGAATCGATATTTGGTGGAGCTACAGCCACAATTCACATTATAGTCACAATTCACATTATATCACAATATAGAACGAGGTGTACGGCAGGGTGACGCAATATCGCCTATTCTTTTCTCGGCTGGCCTTGAAGAAGTATTCCGTAAACTGGATTGGGAACATGATGGTGTAAAGATCAATGGTGCAATCTTAAACCATCTTAGATTTGCAGATGATATCGTTCTCCTTTCACAAGACCCAGAGGAGCTGCAAAGACGCATACAAGAACTGCAAAGGGCTGGCGAACCATTTGGCTTGAAAATAAACCTGAAAAAGAGTCAGGTTATGTTCAATAACTTCGCTCAGGACAGAAGAATGTCAGTTTTAGGAAGGGATTTAGAGATTGTGGACAGCTTTATATATCTTGGGCAGAGGATTTCAATGGAGGGGAATACCGCCCGGGAGGTGGAACGGCGTGTTAAATGTGGCTGGCAGGAATTTGGTAGGCTCAACATAGTGTTTAAGAGCAGACTCCCACTTTGCCTGAAAAGAAAAGTATTCGATCAGTGCGTTCTACCCTTTATGACATATGGAAGTGAAACCAGGACACTCACATCGCAATCAATTCAAAAACTTCGGGTGGCACAGAGGGGAATGGAAAGATGTATGCTTGGCATTACAAGACGAGACAGAAAGTCCTGCGCATGGGGAAAAAACAAAAGTCTGTGACATCATTGGAAGAGTAAAACAATTGAAATGGAGATGGGCAGGCCATATAGCAAGGCGATGGGACGACAGATGGATCAAGGCAATCCTGGAGTGGATACCGCTTGATCGCAAACGTCCGCGAGAAGACCGAAAGCACGATGGATTGATGACATCGTTAAGTATATTGGACCCGAGTGGCAGAGGAAAGCCCAGGACCGTGAAGGTTGGAAGCATGCTGAAGAGGCCTTCATCCTGCAGAGGATCGATACGGGCTGATGATGATGATGATGATGAATGATGATATATATATATATATATATATATATATATATATATATATATATATATATATATATATATATATATATATATATATATATTTGTAGTTGGGAAAAGTTTGTAATCGGAAATTTTACATATGTAATTACGTGCATAAAGTAATTCAACATAAAAAAATGAATGTTCCTGTTTAAATGAATTAAATGAACACGCTATTCACGTGTGTTGCAGGATTAAATGAAGGCCCTGTATATCATTTTATCGAAAATGCTTTTACGGTTCTTGAACAGGATTGCCGATCTCCTGAAATGAGAGATGGATAATTAGTTTGTGAACAAAATTTTTTTTGGTTTTAAATGATATGATTAATTTAAACGAAGCCCTTTCTTTCGCGTTCCATAAACCACCGAAAATATTTAGAATTCGTACTGTTTGTACTAAATTTAAATCCATCAACTTCGGTATCGACATACTACGAATTTACAGAGCTAAGAGACAACTCAAGTGTGTGCGAGTTGAATACAAAACAGAAAACTGGTCTCTTTGGTGTGCTCTGAGCAGATATTCGGCTTTTGAATTTTCTTTCCAATTTTTATTATTTAATATCTTTATCGAGATATATTTTGTTCTTTAATTAAATGTACTTTACTGAATTTTTTTATTTGGTTGACAACTTTATAAGTCTTGAATCTGTTTTCTTTTTTCTAAGGTCATTGACTTAATGCTTGGTCGCTAAGTTTCATCAACTGCAGAATCTATTGGAATCCGATTTTTTTCGCAGTTTAGTTTTTTTTTAAAGCTCCATCTTTTTTAAAGCTCCATCTTTCAGCTTCAAAAGGCGGTATAATATTCGAACCTAACACATCGGTCCATACGTTCCCGGCCGAACAAATAAAACACATCATCATATTCATAATTCATCAATATATTTTCCTTGAAGACTAATGCAATTATTTCAACGCTTTTCAAACATTTCTACACATTTTTTATGGAACGATTTCTCTTTGCCTTCAAAATATCATTGAGTTTCGACAATTACCTCGTCATTGGAGCGAATTTTTTTCCAGCGAGCATTTTTTTGAGGTCTGAGAACAGAAAATTGTCGCTGGGAGCCACATCTGGAGAATACGGTGGATGAGGAAGCAAGACAAAGAGCAATTCATGCAATTTAGCCATCGTTGACAACGATTTTTGATACTGTGCATTGTCTTGGTGAAACAGATTTTTTGTGTTCATTTGGGGCCTTTTGCACATTTGCTATTGATGGTTTTATCTTGGTTGTTTTTTTGGTCGCCTTGGACGGCTTTTACCGATTGCTCTCTACTCAGCTGACGAGGGTAGTGATGGCTCCATGTTTCATCCGTTGTCATATACCGCATGAAAAAATCCTTTTTATTTTGCTTAAATAGCTTCAAACATTGCTCAAAATCATTAGTACGTTATTGTTTTTGGTCCGCTGTAAGTAAGCGCGATACCCATTTTGACGCATTCCTAAATGTTCATGTTAAATGGTGTAAACACTTTCGATATCTTCATGATATCAGCTATCTTTTTCAGCAATTCCCTTTTATTAACTTCTTCGTCGTTTCCGTCTCTTCAGCTTCTCCTTGTGGTGCCGATATTGTGAGCTGTTTTGGTTTGGTTTTAGTGGGTACATGACCGTACCATCTTTTTCATTTCGTTCCCTGTCACTAAATTTTGCCGCTGACCATCTCCAGAAATCCACTTCGGTTTTTAGTAGCATTTTATCTGTACTGTTCTATATTTGCCCTATGTGACAATACTTTTCTGATTGGAATTGTTTTCATATATTGTTTGTCCCACAGTATTCAATTTATCAAAACTACAGCCTTGATCGCGCTTTTCCATCTAGAATCATGAAACATTAAGACGAAAGAAAAACTAGTACAATTGGAATTGGAACAGCGTATTAAATGTAATGAAATCAAAGTGTTAATATATACATTTTTATTCGGGTTTTAAAATATATTTATGAAATATTAAAAATAATTTGATACTTATTTATTTATATTATTTATCATTTCAATTTAGTTGATGTATTTATTAATTATTTTATATTATTTTAATATCCGTAATATAAATTATTGGCAAATTGAAATTTGGGGAATAATGCCTTTTACGTGATAATGTTCTGTATATTAATAAAACAATAAATGCAATTTGTAGTATAGTCAAAAATTAAAAATTTTAATGGCCTATATTTTACATTGTTTTTTAAAAAAACTATTATAATTTATTAGTTGTGCGTTAATTTTTAGGCCGGGCGTTTTTTTTTGCGTTTCATGATAGCTAGAAAATTTGTTTTTTTTTCCTAGCCACACCTGATGCCACTTATAATAAAATATTAATTATGTTTAAACGCGATTACGTAATGAATATAAAATGATTCCCACATAATTAAAATGACTCTGCATAAATAAAAGATGGTGTAAAATATATTTGTTCTAATGTGTTGGTCTTATATAGTTACGTGTCATGATACTTTACTGGACTTTCCCTTTTGTTCTGCGTGCATTAATATTCTGGACACTTATTACTTATATTCGATATTACTAATACTAATCATGATGGATAAAGAGCATTGAGCATGATTAGTTTTGTCTCCTTCACAGTAATCCTCTTCCACTGCAATATATTTATCTATTTCAACGTTTTTTCCAGCCTTTGGAACAGGTTTTATAATCTACTTCTGATATTTCCTTTAAAAAGGCCAGTGATTTTTCTTAAATGACTTCTATGAACTGGAAATTGCACCCACCAAGTGGTTTCTTTAATAGAGGGAGGAAGAACAAGGTGCTTGTAGAACGGCATTTGTTTGATTTTCAGTGACCAATTGTGGTGTCAGACCAAACTGTGGAGTACGATTGCACAAATTTGTGCATTTCACAGCAATGTTTAGTAGTAATTAGTCCATACAAGATCGTTGATTCTGGTAATGTTTTCTTCACTGGTAGATCTGGAAGGTCTTCCTGCACGAGCTTCATTTTCAAATGCTTCTCTAGCATCATTAAAGTCTTTGTACCACTTGTAAACTAAACATAGTTTTATCGCCATAATACTTTCTAAATTTAATCTAAATTAATAAACATTTATTTTATGCTAGTAGTTACAGAGTTTTTTAAGTTTTATAACTTTGTTTCATTGCTTAAATGTACTTGTTTTAACATTTTTTTAAATTTTAGATTCAATATATTGTAGGGCTGCTTAAATGTTATATTTATTTTCGTTAATAGTGCTAAACTGTGCATACCAGGTATGTAAATACTAAATCGGTATTTTTGTATAGAAAATACACGTTTATTATATGAAAATGATCAAAAATATTTTATTCGAAGTATTGTCCATCGTTACCTATACATTTGCTTCACCCGTCTGATAATTTGTGGATGCCACGCCAAAAAAACTGTTCTTTTGAGGCAAACCAGTCATCGAGCTTCTTTCATAAGAAGTGAAGCGCTGCTCAGCAAATGCGTGTTCAATCGGTGCAAAAAAAGTAGTAATCGGACGGAGCCAAGTCTGGTGAGTAAGCCGCATGCGAAAGTATTTCCCAACTAAACGCCTGAATCGTTTCCTTGAACAGTTTTACTGTGTGTGATAGTGCATTATCATGAAGCAAAATTACTTTGTGTAGTCTTTTTTGATATTCTGGTCGTTTTTCACGCAAAGCTTGATTCAAATCGATTCAGTATTAATAGTTTCGCCAGGATTTAGTAGCTCATAATAGATCACACCTTTCTGACCTTCACGTTCTTCGGTTCTCACGTTAAAATCGCCACTTTTGAAATTTCTAAACCACGCAAAGCACTGTGATTTATCAAGGGTATGTTCACCGTAAGTTTCGATAAGCATTCGATGGGATTCTGCAGCAGGGTTCTTCAAATGGTAATAGAAAATCAATGCTGTCGGCAAATCGTAGTTTCCAGGCACAAAATTCGACATGCTCAACACTATGCTGTTTAACAGTAACTACATTGACAGCTAGGGTCATGTATGTATGAGCAAATTCCGGTTTCATATTTGCAGACCTGGTATAATTCAAAGAAAAAGATTATTTATAAATTCTGAAAAAAACATCGTATTATTACCAGTTTGTTAGAATTAAAAGAAGGCCCTGTATAAATAGCGTATAATTGAATTGATATTTTCAAATTATATATCTGAAAGAAGTTGCTTGTTGCCTGTAGATATGGAAATTGGAGAATTTTATGTCTCCCTAACATTTTTATTTCATATGAAATGATATGTATGTAAAATAAAAAGGGAAAACGTATTAAATAAATGCTTTTAACGATAAATTAAGAATATATTTAAAAAGTACACACTATATTATACATACATCAGTGTCTGAAATCACACAGAGGTAAATCAGGTCAACATCGGTTTTGATTAAAAAAATCAGATACAGTCAGATTTATGAATAATAGTGAGCGTTTCCTTGAATATGACAGACAAAGTTTGCTTTTTTCATTTTAAACTGTTAATAGATGGACGTGAATCGGTACGTGACCAAAATGTGTTCAGTAATGTTGGAAAGCCTAAAACTGTTTTACGCTAGCGGTAGTGAAAACTTACGCTAGCGGTAGTGCAATAATATACATAATCGGTCTTCAAGTATCAAGTCGTATCCTAATATGTCTGATTCAATATAAATTTCTTTTTTAATTTTAATCAAATTATAACAGAAAATAATATTAGCTTATTGATCTATTGTTGTTTTCTCGGCAGATGTTCACGCTGTTGAACGTTTTATGTTAAAAAGATATTCACTTCGTTGCAGATTCGAATTTTATAAAGGTCAGCGTATTTCTAAATCGCTTCAGCAATAGAACATAATTTAAAAGTGCCTTAGAATTGGTTATAAGAAATAAGTTGATTGCTGCTCGTGGATTAGTAGCTGGAAAATTTTATGTGGCTATAAAATCTTTATGTCACATTATATTAAATGTGTTAACATATAAAAACTATAACTATATGAGGTTTAAAGGTTAATTATATGAGGGTACAGTGAAAAGTCAGACAATTTCAAAATAAAATATTGGTTTTTTGTATCCTTTAAGCCTGGTTTTATGTCTTCCAAAATTCACGACTTATCGAACTCTGTAAAATGTCGTTCCTATATGAAACGATTTCTTCATTTGATGTGAATGTGTTCATGTATGGAAAAAGAAATAAGTCGAAGGGGGTCAAGTCGGGCGACTAGGGTGGATACATCAACTTGTAGCGCAAATTGCCCAATTTCGCTCTCCACTGATCATCTTTCCAAATAGTCGATGAAGATAAGACCTTATGAATCCTACAAAATAGTGGTCATGACCTTTCTAGCCGATGGAAGAGTCTTCGGGACACATTCGTCGTTTAAACTGTTTCTTCGTTTCAGGTGTATGGTGATGAGCTCAAGTTTCATCGACAGAAACTTTTTCAGACTGAGCTTATGCATATCTAAACATCGTTGTCAACTGGCCATTGAATTCCTTCTTGGACCACATTCATTGCGTTGTTGTTTAGAATGTTTCGTACGCTTTCGCCCAAGATTTTTGTCACCACAAGGACCTCTCTAATCTTCATTCTGAGACCCTCAATATATATATATATATATATATATATATATATATATATATATATATATATATATATATATATATATATATATATATATATACATACATACATATATCATTATCATCATCATCATCATCAGTCCAGGACCGCCCTAGTCCATCTTTCGTCCCATCGCCTCGCTACATGGCCTGCCCACGTCCATTTCAATTGCTTTATTCTTCCAATGATGTCATTCACTTTCGTTTGGTTCTCTGATCCATGTGCAGGTCTTTCTATCCCGTCTAGTAATGCCAAGCATACATCTATATATATATATATATATATATATATATATATATATATATATATATATATATATATATATATATATATATATATATATATATAATTGACTTTATTGACCATTTATTTAGTCTAAACAAAAGTAAATGTCATATCGGTTTGAAATTCATGAAGTGATACTAGAAACAAAACTGCTTTTCAGAAATCCAGTCACATTTACGATTGCACTGCCATCTCTGAGAAAAATGGACCGGACTTTTTTTCTACATCCTCGTATAAATATTTAACTGTATGATGAAATTGAAGTTATATTTGCATAAATATAAACATATTTGCGATTACAATGTTTAAAAAAAATAATACCAACAATCAGAAAATACTTTATTTTTCTATAAACTAAAACGGTTTCAAAGTTAGATGGAATAAACTTTTCTTGGACTTTCTTTTTGTCCCGGAAATATTAGTATTCTTGACACTTTATTGCAGACTTTCTATTTTACGAAACTTGTTTCATTCATGGTCATATTTTCTAGTATATATTTGACTGCCGTATGTTTTTTCTGTTTTGAAACTTGCGAAACCGAATAGAGGCTGTTTATAAAAACGGCCTCGTACAATACAGAAGAGCGTAGAATTTGTTCGATTGTCTAATAATTATACTAGACGTATCCTTAAATAAAATTTCGCATGATGCGTGTTTTCATTTATATGATAGAAATGCAAGAAGCATTATCATACTGATAGTGGTTCAAAAGGTCAATCTTTGCTGTAGTTTACTGATTGGACTCGATAAAAGATGAATTTAGTAACGTGTTTTGTACTTAAATGGCTATGAAGATTGATTATAATTGGTGGTTTTTTAGTATGTCCGAACTTCCGATGGGGGCCGCTGTCAAATTATCATCGGCAAATCATGGAACGCTTTACAAATTGTCGAAGTTTATTATCAAAATTCGTGTTCCTAGTCCCAAATTTCTAGAGTCCTTTATGGTGTACATAATCACTGATTTATTCGCCGAATTATCGACAAATTTCGAACGCATTTCACGCTGCTCGATGTCAAAACAAAAACGAGACAAAAAACTGTGCTTGTAATTTAAGGCGTTTAGATTATTTTCTTTGGGGTTATATTAGATATTTGGTCTATGCGGATAAACCTAACTATTGACGCCTTGGAAGCCAACCTAACTCGGACTATTGCGGAGATAAGACCCCAATTGCTTGAAAAAGTAATCGGAAATTGGATTGACAGAGGCGCTTTGTCAGAAATAGCAGCTGTTTTCAAACATTAATGTCACTGAATGTTATTTTCCATAAAATAAATAGTTTCAAGTTATTAAATTTGGTTGTTGGTTTATTTGAATTTAAAGTTCGGACGCACTAAAAAAATCACCCTATATAAATCGTGCGATTTGACAGTGTTGGAGGTAAACAAGATGAAGACCTTCCTCTTTGTTTATTAAAACATTAATGTCTTAATAAAAACTAAAAGCTCTATCTTCGCTCAGGTACATGCAGAACTACACAAAGTAAAGTTTCAGAATTTGCTTTGGCTTTGTCATAAACTAAATTCTTTACATTCCCTGTTGTTTTTTTTTCTTCCGGATTAAATATTTCGTAAATATAAAACAAAGTTAATAAATGTTTTCTAAAAGGAATGAAGGATAATGATATTTTAATATCGATTGAAATTAGCGTAATGTACCATGTAAAAAAAAAACATGAAAACAATTAAGAAAAAAAAAAATAGAGCGTGAGGGTGTTGTAGAGATTGGTGTTTTAAAAGTTCATTTTGTACTAAAAGGGATTAATCATATTTGAAAGCTCTGAGGGATGTTATATTTAAAAATTAGGCCACCATGTTTTATTATTAAAACTTTAATACAGTCATCATTTCTTTTAAGTGATAAAATATTTTGTTTCGGGGTTATGGATTATGTAGTTAATGGAACATGGGATTTAAGCAAATCCCTGTATTCTTTGTTCTTACGTAGTATGTTAGGTCCTTTCATAAATATTTAAAAGAACAAATATAATTGTATCATCAGGATAGAACCACGAAGTTGCGGAGAAAGGGCTGGTTGTGTAGTCCTTCCACAAAAAAATACAGTCAATTAGCAATTTCTCCGCATTGCGGACGATATAAAGTCGTCTATTCTAGTAATGTGAACCCGGGGTTGAAGTAATTAAATTTTCTCAATTAAGCGTTATGGTACACTAAACTTGACTGACATTCCTTGGTCCGAGTTAAATTCTAATTTTAATTATCGGTCATAGATAAAGTCCGTACAATATAAAAAAATATGTTGCTTGTTGCTTTTTATAGAGAATGCAGCGTGTCTAAACCGAATTTCTCGCGCCGCAGATTTAATTTTGCGGCTGAAAGTAATTAAAAGAAAAACCAAACAGACAAATACCTGATTTGATGGAGGATGGTGTCGTTGGAGTTGTAACCACTGTGGTATTTGGTGGTGTATGATTGATTCGGATCGCTTCAAGTTTGGGTACCGGAAGTAGACCTGGTGCGGTCATACCAGCGGGCACCGCGGACGCGGGCATCATCAGCGTGGACATCGTTAACATGTTTAACAAAAATTAAATATTCCGGCTTGTTTGAACGGCCTCCTGCTGTAGCACTTCGAGAGTGTTTATGTTTCGCGCTAGTTCGACGGAGAAAAGAGCGGCGCAGTGGCTGGAGTGTCGCACACTAGACACGCGGCGGGCAACTCAAAGACTGCATAACGCGGCTTGTTGTGTCGTGTTCATTCGGGGGAAGCAGGACGTGGGGGTGGAACAGTTATAGTGGCCGTGCTGGTGCGAACGGTGGCTTATTTCAACTGCGGCAAACGGGAATCAGCTTCGGCGCCCTTCGCGCACTCTTTGTGGGCTGCAGGAACGGCAGGAAATAGATCATAAACTACACTATCTGAAGGATTATTTCATTTGTTCGACGCATTTACTTTTCTTTTTTCTTCTTAGTTTTTCTTCTTCGCTTAACTGCTACAACTATTTTTTTCCCATCATAACTTTATATTTTATCGCCATATTACACTGCGACTTTATATTCCACATCCGTACATATATTTATATATATATATATATATATATATATATATATATATATATATATATATATATATATATATATATATATATATATTATTAGGTGCTCGTAGACCCGGTTGGATTACGCAAAGCATTCTGACCGAAAACACGATGGATTGATGACATCGTTAAGTATATTGGACCAGAGTGGCAGAGGAAAGCCCAGGACCGTGAAAGTTGGAAACATGCTGAAGAGGCCTTGCGTATAGACCCGGTTGGATCACGCAAAGCATCCTGACTTATTTTCGAGTGTTCTTTCTTATCCTCCACTCCTCTCTCATCCTTTCTTCGTGGATTCTCTTTCTCTCCTCCGTCCACTTTGTTCCCGATCTCCTCGAAACTTCGCTCTCTGATGCAAAGTTCCACATATTTATTTTGTGCCTGTACGTTCTTCTATCCTCAATCTCTGTCGGACCCATTTGTGCCTTTCCCAGATCAGCTTTGACTTGTGCGATCCATGGTACTGTTGACTTGACTCCTTGTATGTATGTAAGAATTCTGTTGGTAAGTCTTGTCGGTGGGAGTCTACTGATATGTCCATATAATTTCATTCGGTTTTGTTGAAAGGAGATTTGTAGGCCGATTTTCTCTGCACTTTCTTTGAGGACTTTTATCTGTTTGGTTGCCCTTTTTTTTTGTTGTCTGCGAGTATGGCTAGGTTCTCTGGTTTCCAATGTCCTTGATTTTTCAGTTCTTTTTCCCATTCCCTCATGACTTTGTCCAGGACCAGGTTGAAGAGGAGTGGGGATAACCCATCTCCTTGGCGCACTCCAGTTTTAATCAGGAAGGGTTCGGAAATTTCTCCCATAAATTTTACTTTAGAGGTTGTGCCAGCCAGTGTCTGCTTGATCAATCGTAGTGTTTTGGGGTCGAGTCCTTGTTCTTCTAGGATGTTGAACAGAGATTTTCGGTTGATGTAGTCGTATGTTTTCTTGAAGTCCACGAACGTGCAGATGAGTGGGACTTTCCTGAGAGCTTTGTATTTCAGCATTGTTTTTAAATTAAATATTTGTTCAGTGCATGAGCGACCAGGGCGAAAGCCTGCCTGGAGATTCCTCTGTAGTTGTTCACATCTGTTCTGTCTCCCTTTTTGTGCAGCGGGTGGATAAGAGCACCGTAACGATCAGTCATCGTGCTGCCGGTCTTCTTTGTGGACGTTTGCGATCAAACGGTATCCACTCCAGGATGGCCTTGGTCCATTTGTAATCCCATCTCTTCGCTATATGGCCTGCCCATCTCCATTTCAATTGCTTTACTCTTTCAATGATGCCGCACACTTTCGTTAGTTTCCTGATCCATGTGCAGGGCTTTCTGTCTCGTCTTGTAATACTAAATATACATTCCCCTTCATTCTACCCGAACTTTCTGAATTGATTGCGATGTGAATGTCCAGGTTTCACTTCCGTATGTCATAACGGATAGGGCGCCCTGAACGAAGACTTTTCTTTTCAGGCAAAGTGGGAGTTTGCTCTTAAACATTACGTTGAGCCTGCCAAATTCCTGCCAGCCATATTTAACACGCCGTTCCACCTCCTCCCGGGCGGCATCCCCTTCTATTGAAATCCTCTGCCCAAGATATATAAAGTGGTCCACGATCTCCAAATACCTTCCTAAACCTGAAATTCTTCTGTCCTCAGCGAATTTAATAAATATAACCTGACTCTTTTTCATGTTAATTTTGCAAAATGGTTTGCCAGCCTTTTTTTGGTTGTGCGTCGTTCAATTTTCTTAATATTCTTTTAGATATTACCTTAGTAAAAACTGTGTACATTGCTGATTAGAAGCTTATTGGACGGTGGTTATTTAAATCTTCCTGTGCTTTTTTTTATGTAAAAGAATCACTTCTGCATTTTTCCATAAGTCAGGTACTTTTTGTTATTTGAAGCATTTTGAGAATAATCCTGCCAGTGTTTTATGTCCGACCACCAGCTTTTAGCATTTCGACAGTTACACTATCCTTTCCTGGAGCCTTGCCCTGCACACTGTGCCATCCTCATGCATTAAGGTATAAATTTGCGTTCTTTTTTTTCTCAGCTTCTGTTTAGCTTTGTTAATTCCTCTATTTTCTTCCAGAGCTGCATGTTGAATCGACGCGTGTCCTCTCTGATAGGTTTTCTTATAGTTTTGCGGAGCTCAGTGTACTCGACTCTGCCAAAAGGACTCCCTGTATTTCTCGTTGTCCGTCGTTTTTTCATTAAATCAATAGTCATACTGGAGATTTTTGCCTGTTTGAGACATTTTTCTTCTGGTGCTATTGAAGTAGCTGTTTCAAGCACATTTTTGGTGATTTTTGCATATTGGGCTGATATTTCCATGCCCTCCGGGTAACACAGCAAAGTGGTTCGACAAAGCAATCTCAAAATCGCTTTCCCTCTCTAGCAATTTCCCAGAGTTCACTTTAGCATTCTTTGACCTTACCATTCGTTCGCGCTCTTTTCGACCGTTAATTCTAACTTTTACTCGTATCATTCGGTGGTCACTTCCAACATTAAAATTGTTAAGGACAGTACCATTACAAAATATTGTTTTATCGTCATGATGTAATATATATATATATATATATATATATATATATATATATATATATATATATATATCATCTGGAAGACGTAGCATGTAGCAGTGTTTACACCAACATAGATGTAGTAGTGTTTACACCGACAAAATTCCCCCTTTTCTGTCTAGAGAGAGATTTATCAAATCTTGAAAATGAAATAGCAGGACTTTCCTCCAAAATAGAGGGATTTGAAAGAGTCAACAGTTTGAGCATAGAATCTCAGATCATAAAAACTCAACTCAGGTGGTTAGGTCATTGCTAAAGGAGAAGGACACTAAGATATCCAAGCAGATCTTCTGTGGCGAATTAAAGAACAAGAGACGAAATCTGGAAGGTTCAAAAAGAAGATATAATGAGGTTATAAAATCGTCTTTAAAGAACTCGATTTCAAACGTGTCTGAATGGTAAAAAACGTAAAACTCATCCAAATGGCGTGATGAGACATATTCGAACTAGCATTGACATACATACTAAAGAAATTCTGCAAAAAACTAAGGTGGCAGAAGTAGTAGCAGTAGAAAGTCTATTATTTCCATTTTGGAAACAGGTTATTGGTGAATTGTTTACAATTACGTCTATCGCTTGCCAGAAATCCTATTCCCATTAACGTATCAGCCTCTTGTGTCCTCTATGTCCATGTTTCTCTAGGGTACCATCCTTTTTCCTTCTAGATACCTTCGTAATACTTCGCCAAGTTTTCCAGAATCGCCAAGTTTTATTCAGACATGAAGACAGCCTTGGCTTTGTTTATTCTGTTGTTTACATCTCTCGGCACTCTATGAGTTTCCCCAATTACAGTTCCCAAGTAGTTGAATTATTTCACTTTCTTTATAACTCTTCCTTCCAGTATTTCCATTTCCAGGTTGGTCTCCATATTTAAGTATATTAGTTTGGTTTTTACTTTACGTATTTTGTTTAGATTAGTCACATTTTCTAGTAAAAAGTCCTAGAGGTTTTTGTTCTTTATAACTGCCTTCGTCTAAGATCACAGAACGTACAATTTTCGTTACTCCTGTTTCAATTTTAAATTCTTGAGATAGCCTTTCTTTGTGTTTAACTAAAATTAATTATTTTCTGTGAGACTATTTCTCAATATTACCCATGTGATATTTTCTCTGTTTATGGAGTTAAACGCCTTTTCAAAATAAATACATTCGAGTCACAGGGGCGATTTTTATGAAATTGGGCGTTCTGTTATGATTCTTAATATATTTATCGAATCTTAAAAGGCCTTCCAGTACTGAATCTATGTTGCTCTTTCTTTTGTTCTTTATTCAACTCTTTTTTATTATATATATATATATATATATATATATATATATATATATATATATATATATATATATATATATATATATATATATATAAATATGTTCTCATTGTGCTCCGTTAATGCGAAATATTATAGGACAGGCAAAGGGTTAGTGATAATCTACATACCCTTGTTCGCTGTCGTTCCATGAAATTGGACATTTCGAGAAGCATTTTACAGGGTATTATATCTTGCAATTTGCATTTACACGCTTATAATAGGCAGACACATGAATTGATGATAGTGATCATGCACATCGAACGGCATGAGTTTTGTTAGTTAATGAAAATATTTATATTGATAAAACTTGGAAACTGTATATCGCCGAATGTCTTGGAACTTGCTAGGATCCTATTTTTCGACAAGACAATACAATCCCTCATTTGGACAAGGATTATTTATAGAAATTTTTGATCTCCAGACCTTTCATCAATTATGTATGAAAGATACTATTGACAGGAGTATTTTGAATTATTCCAGTCCTCCTCAAACATATGGCCTAGGACATGACAAGGTACCTTAGTATCATTTGTTGTACCATAACTTGTGTGCCAGCCATTTTCAAGAGAATCGAGTTGATTTACTCCGAGGCCTCAATCTGCCTACTCCCCAGAGTTCACAACTAGAAAAGAACGTAGATGGCGCGACCTCTGTATTAATACGTTGTAGGTGGAGCACTCGATTGAGGGGTGGGGGTGAGACGGGAGGTGGACGTTTGACTGGAAAGGTTTCGGAACCCTTCCATATTACCGACTGCGGAAGCCTTTCTGAACATATATATATATATATATATATATATATATATATATATATATATATATATATATATATATATATATATATATATATATATATATATATATTGCTATTTTTGCCTTCCTCTTCATATCATCTGCATGAGAAGTTTTTCTGTACCGCCAGATTTTGCTTACACCAAGATATTTCTTGCTATGTGCGTGCCCTGAATATTATTCTTTGACTCTAAGGTGACAATACTAGTCAATGATACTGACACTGACTACTGTTAATGTCAGTAGATCACTTAAACTTATATGGTGCCCAAACCGAATTTTTTGTCAATATCCTTAGGTAGTTAGCAATTTGCCAATTACACTGATCAACAATGTAAATGCTTCGGACTCAAAAATAGTTGATTCTTATGTATTTCCACCTGCTGAATTAAAAAATCATAAACAATGACCGATTGGCGACATCATAACAATGACCGATTGGCGACATTTTTTATAGCCTACATTTTCAGTTTGGGGAAATTTTGTTTTTAGGAGTTGTCACATCTGTCAACTGACAAAAGCAACGTTCTTCAGCTGTTTGTAGGTTATAAACATAATTACGGTTGCTGTGATTGTGTGTTTCATATTGTTTCTGTTGTAATTAGTGCAGAATTTCTGGTTTTGAAATGTAAAATTTGTTAAATCAAAATCCATCGAAAATGTGTAAATTTAGTAAATAAATGTTTGTTATAATTGTGGTGAAATAATATTTTTGTCATAGAAACGCAATCTGACGCCTATTATGAAGGCTGTCTATCATCATTATTTTAGTATGAAAGTAGGGGACCAGAATAAGTTATGGGCTCCACAATATATGTTGCAACTCTTGTTCCGTTATACTACTATGGCTGAAAAATATAAAACGATATACTGCTTTTGCTGTACCTATGGTTTGGCGGTAGTCTACCAGCCATGCAGATGGCTGCTATTTCTGCTTGACTCAATCTACAAACGCAGGATTGTCAATGAAAAAAAGAGGAACACGCCAATACTCAAATCTTCCATCGGCTATTCGCTCTATTCCACATACACATTCAGTTCCTATTCTAATCCCAAAATTATGAGCTTGAAGTAGAAAATGAAGACAGTGTACAATAAGAATCCAACTACCCTTACCCATTCCATGATTTTGAGGAGAAATATGATAAAAAGCACAGACTGAGTCAAGCGCAATTGAGTGATCTCATTCGAGACCTTGACCTTGAGAACTGCAAAACTTCCATCAACTCGGATGAACATCTTAAAATCAATTTTTTCCACTCCCACCTAAACTTTTTCCCTGCTAGTTGTGGAGCTGCCAGTGATGAACACGGATAAAGATTCCATCAATATATTTCTGCGATGGGACAAAGATATGAAGTAATGCTTACTTGCCGTTGGAATGAGGTAATGCTTGCGAATTATTGTTGGTATGTGTATAGCATGCTCCGGAACTCACAATGTGCAAACCAAAAGAAAACGATTTCATGAAACCACCACATGATTCTCTCCAGACTCAACAACCTACCAGGTATTCTCCCAGTAATTTTGGGCTTTTAATGTTGTTGGAATATGCAGTTAAAATGAATTGTTTTCTTTTAATCCGTTAAAATAAAATACACTCATCGGCAAAAGTGTTGCACCCCCTTTTTATTTTTGTTTTGATACGAAAATAAATTGGGTTATTTTTTCAAAAGAAAACTTAAAACATTAGTGGAGGCATGCAAGAGAAAAAATTGAGTAATTTTGTTTTTGTTCTTGGTTTTTATAAATATTTAAAAAAAAATATGTATGTATTTAAAAATAAAATAAAATACATTCTCAAAAAAAAGTAAATTAACGTAAATATTGTTCAACTTATAGGCAGTATTACCTCTCCTACTTTTTATTAATGCGTACACTCTCCGATGCATACCAATAATTAGGTTATTAATAGTGTCTTGTGATAGATTGGTCCATTCCTTTTGAGCGGCTAAAATTCGTTTCTGGCGATTTCTTGGCGGATTGTTCCTACGGTTAATGGCTCTAGAAAGGTAGTCCCAAATATGTTCGATTCGATTCATATCCGGCGATAATGGCGGCCAATCTAATCTGTTAATTCCAACTTCATTTCGAGCCATCTGGACGGTCCTAGCTCTATGCGGGCGGGCGTTTTCATCCATAAAGATAAAATTGTTACCAATTCCTTGCTGTAATGGATAAATAACAGGTCTGATGATATGTTCCAAGTAGAAATGTGCGTTCATTGTTTGTGGGACATGAATGAGATCTGTCCTTTCATTGTAAAATATTCCTCTACAAAACATTTCGCTACTATCCTGATATGCAGCTACTTCAATATCTGAATTAAGGCGATGCTGTCTTCCTACCTTCCTCCAAACCCCCTGACAATAATCATCGCTGATTAAACAAAGTCTTGTTTCATCGATAAAAACGACGTTTCTCCATTGAGGCAATATCCAGGCTTGATGCTCTGTGGCCCATTAAAAAGTCTTTGCCTTTGCTGGTGACTTAACAGGGAACTCTAATTGGGCGTCTGCGATGCAGTCCAACATTGAAAAGCCTTCTGGAAACCGTACGACTTGATATAGCACGACTGTACGTCCGTTGGAACTGAAATTATAACGCTCTAATCGATACTGAGCGGTCTCTTCATGCATATTGAGCAAGATAAGTATCTTGTCGTTCATTTGTAACCCTTCTTCGGCCTCTTCTGGGTAGTGAGGCAACATCACCAGTTTTTTCGAATCTTCAAATTGTTCTGCTAGCAGTACTCTGAACAATATTTAAACTAGTAGCAATTTGATGTCGCGAGAAACCTTCTTGGTACAAGGCAATAATTCGGGTATAGCAATCATTTTTATTGCTATACTATACGATTAACACAAATATACCGATGTAGTAAAACATCGTATAAATACATTGCTGGTAAATTTTAATAAAAAATCCAGAGATATTTTTTGCACGTTTATGTTTATTAATTTTTATTGCGCATAGACGCCATATTGAGATTTCCTTATTTTTTTTAGATAAATAGGGGGGGGGGGGTGCAAGACTTTTGCCGATGAGTTTACTTTCATCTATTATATATAACACAAAAAGTAGAATTCATTTTTTTATCATATTCGTTTTTTCCAATCCAATTACCACTAAAGACCAAATCACTTTTTTTTTTGAACTGCTCGACGTACGTTTCACTAACCATGTTAGCATCATCAGGAGATTATTTAATCGCACAATGAAGTGATGGAAACATTTAAAAAATTTTTTTTTGGAGGTTGCTGTTACCCTCTCTAGCACATATATCTTTATACTAAATATTATGAAAATGTTTGTTATTATGTTGTATATTTATTGTTATTATGTAATGTGTATTCTTATGTTAATTTTTTGAAACGATACCAAGTAAAGGCAACTAAACAAGGCGATATTTGTACTCGATGACTATTTAAACAATTACCAAACAACAATAAAGTTTTGCCATTTCAAATACGTGTATACATACATAACAATCAAAACAAACCATCTATTATTAAAAGCGAAAATATTTCCTGAACCACCAATTAGGTTAGGTATTTTTTTTTCAAATTATTTTTATATATTAAAATCATAAACCAAAATTAACAATATCGAAACCAATATTGAAAAATTGGAATAATAATTAACGTGATAAAACTTGTTATTTAAAATTAATTATCGTCCCATTAATTACGTTAAATAGCTTTTGATTATTGGTTATTTTCCAATCAACAATATGTAGATTAGCAGAAATGAATCTATATCATTAGCACTAGGAATATCGAGCGAGGAAGGTAAAAAGTTCGTTTTGCTCTGAAATTAATTCCTGTCACACGATCTTTAACGGTTGGGTAATTTTATCTAATGTTGCATAAGAATTTCGTCTGACTAGCAGGAACAAGTGGCTTAATAAGTTAGCAGTATATTAATAGCGTACTAACCTATGAGAATGTGTACATGCTTAATCTCAGGAAACCAAACAAACGGCAATAAGATTAAGATATACCATAATCACGGAAAATCCATGGTACATTTCCATATGATACCAAACAATATACCTTTAAAAGAAAACTAATTATTAGACATTTTCCCTTTAAAAATATACTAATAGAATTTACAAGTTTTTATTTCTTATTCTATTATTTTTTCTGTTTTCTTCTTAGTTTTCTTCATTTCCCCATTTTAATATTCCGATTCGTACATATATTTCATCAGTATGTTTCTAGTAGGTCTTCTGCAGTATGCTTCTAGTACTTGCCGTCCTGAGCTTTCCTCTGCCATTCGGGTTGAATATACTTAATGATGTCATCAGTCCATCGTGCTTTCGGTATTCTTTGTGGACGTTTGCGTTCAGGTTACTCTAGGATTACCTTGATCCACTTGTCGTCTCATCGTCCTATTATATGGCCTGTAACTTCGGGTAGCACAGAGGGGAATGGAAAGATGTATGCTTGGTATTACAAAACGAGACAGAAAGTCCTGCGCATGGATCAGGGAACAAACGAAAGTTCGTGACATTATCGGAAGAGTAAAGCGATTGAAATGGAGATGGGCAGGTCATATAGCGAGACGATGGGATGACAGATGGACCAAGGCAATCCTGTAGTGGATACCGCTTGATCGCAAAAGTCCGCCGACGACCGAAAGAAACGAAGACCGAAAGCACGATGGATTGATGACATCGTTAAGTATATTGGACCAGAGTGGCAGAGGAAAGCCCAGAACCGTGAAAGTTGGAAACGTGCTGAAGAGGCCTTCATCCTGCGTATAGATCCGGTTGGATAACGCAAAGCATCCTGACTCATTTTCTAGTGTTCTTTCTGATCCTCCACACCTCTCTCATCCTTTCTTCGTGGATTCTCTTTCTCTCCTCCGTCCACTTTGTTCCAGATCTCCTCGAAACTTCGCTCTCTGATGCAACCTTCCACATATTTATTTTGTGCCTGTACGTGCTTCTATCCTCAATCTCTGTCGGACCCATTTGTGCCTTTCCCAGATTAGCTCTGACTTCTGCGATCCATGGTACTGTTGACTTGACTCCTTGTATGTACGTAAGAATTCTGTTGGTGAGTCTTGTCGGTGGGAATTCACTGATATGTCCATAGAATTTCAACCTTCTTTTTATGTCCGCCGCTATGTTAGACATTCTCTCTGTGGTCTTTCTAGAATATAGTCTGTATCCTTCCTCTGTCAGTTTTGGGCTGAGAATTTTCCTCATAATTTTGCGTTCTTTGTTAAGTATGTTTTCTATGCTGCTTTTTGTGTGAAGTGTAAGTGTCTCGCTTGCGTATAGTCCCTCTGGTTTGATTACTGTATTGTAGTGTCTTATTTTTGCGTGTGTGGATATGCATATCTTATTGTAGATAATGTGTGTCTTGCCATATGCTCTCTGTAATTGAGCCTGCTGTGCTGTCTTTTCTCCTCCTGTGGGTTCGATGATCTCGCCCAGGTATATATATATATATATATATATATATATATATATATATATATATATATATATATATATATATATATCTATATATATATATATATACATACATATATATATATATATATATATATATATATATATATCTATATATATATATATATACATACATATATATATATATATATATATATATATATATATATATATATATATATATATATATATATATATCTATATATATATATACATACATATATATATATATATATATATATATATATATATATATATATATATATATATATATATATATATATATATCTATATATATATATATACATACATATATATATATATATATATATATATATATATATATATATATATATATATATATATATATATATATACATAGGGTGTTTTCAAACTCGAATTATTTATTTTAATAGGTTGTAGAACTTTAAAATCTACTGGGATATACCCAATAATAAAAATTAAAATTAGTTTTAAAAAATGTATTATTTATTTAAATATTATATTATAGATATTTGTTATTAGTTCTTTATCTATAATCCCTGAAGTGACACAACATAATATAGAAAAATTTCAAATGGATTCAGATAAATTAGTTTCTAAAATTACTGTTTGTTTTTCGTTATGTCTCCCAAAGTAGTATATATGTATATGTAGAAATTTAAACAAATCTGATTGGTTTTAGCTCCATTAATATAAGGTTATTTTACTTATATATTGGTTTTTTATGTTGGTATGACTGACAGTCCCATATCATTTCGCTTCTTGAGTTAGAAATTGTAGTGTGTTTTCTAATGCTAATAAATTTTTGCTGGTGTTTTTTTTTAAATTGATTTGCATTAAGTTGTGTCTATAAAAACAAAATTTCTTCACACACTCAAATAATTTGATTATGACTGTTTCCAAATATCTACATGACTTGAGTAATACACTAAAAGAAAGAGATTTGTTTACAAATTAATTATAACACTTCAAAGTAATTTACATGGTGCCCTAGGACATAATCTCGCAATATACTACTCGCACCTATTTCGTTCTCGCTCTTTTGGATTCTACAAGCAACAACAAACAAAAACAACTGTAATATTTTCGAAAACCTGAAATAAATGTACAAAAATAAATTTTACTGCAATATAGCTTCCAGCCAATTATTGAACAGTGTCATTTAAAAAATCTACCAGGCTGACACAGTAATAAAAGTAAAAAAAGAGCGTAAAATATCCGTTTGGCTTTTTTTAATTTTGTATATGAGTGATTACTATTTGTTCTTCGTATATTATAATCCCTGTGGTCAAGAAGCAGTAGCATTTTAATGACGTCCTTTGTTAAAATAAACACTTAATATAAATAAATAAATAAATATTAACCTGGCAAAACCAGTCGACTGTTTTATCACATTTATCTAATATATGCATGCTACTATGCTAACAAAGAAAAATGGTGTTGTCATTAATTTTATTAAAAAAAAAGCACTGGCGTCACGATATTGCAATATACCAGAGTGTGAATTCGTTATATATAATATATCTTGATTTCCATTGTGGATTTTATTACAAAAACATAAAATACTGTATATAAGCCAGATTTAACCAATTAGAACTACTCAAATATATGTGCACAATAAAATGTCCATGTACTGTTTAAATATTTTAGTATTGTTGTGTAACAATAAATATATTGAAATTGTCTCATAATGGATTTAGTAAAGTGTGATTAAAATTTGATGAAATAGAACATACTGAAGGGTGAGTCAAGCATCACTTAACTTAACATCAGATATATTGAAGTTGTGGAAAATGCGAAAAAGGATACAAAGTTGGGTCCACATAATTTGAAAAAATTAATTAATGCAAAACCTAAAGACGAAATAAACATATGTGTATAAAAGAAAAAAAACATGTTATTTCTTTTAAAATTACCAAATAATTAAACGTTTCGCGTGATACTTGCCTCACCTGTTAGATAGCTTCAATTTATTTTATGCTAGTTTAGACGAGCAACTGCCACTGTTTGGAATGAGGTTTTGAACCTGCCAGGAACTCTACTGGCAAATCACTGCTAATAGAATTAACAGATTAAATTAATTGCCAACTAAACCACTGACATTCTAAGAAGGAAATTATCTTAAAACCTTGGACTTTCTTAGTCAAGCTCAGTCTAATTATATGCATCAACTATTGACTTCATCTGCAGTATTGCTTACACTCCATTTCTTTCTACTATTGATTAACGAAAAAATTCCTACGTTCTAGTCCGTCAAACCACATTTAAAATAAAATCAATATGGAATTCATAATATATTAACTTCCAGAAGGAAATTTTGAAAACCAATTTGATATAGCTTGCAATATTGCTAGAAGTTAAAATAAAAAATCTACAGAGGTTCTAAACTTTTTTTGTTCCAGAAAAAAAAAAATTGGATTCTATTTGTTTTATCGTAAAAATTTACCATCTATGTGGACAAGAGACACGACAATCTGGTAATAATTACCACGAATTAATTTTCTCGTAATTAAACATGGTGTTTTCAAAGTTGGGTCGTTTATTTTAATAGATTGTAGAACTTGTAAAAATAAGTAATTTGAAAACAGACTTGATTTTGATATATTGACAGTAATTGGTTGCCCAGGAAATAACAAAAAATAGAAAGGATTTCATAGAAACTAATACAAATCTAAGTGAATTTTAGTGATATTTTTGGTGACAAATAATTCAACATATAATAATTAAAGTTTCTAAATTACTAGTCTCGTGGGTTACAAGAATGAACGAAGGCTGTGTAGAATCGTTTAAATATGGAATAAAATATCGGAAACCATTTTTATCAAGCTTATTTAAAATTAAATTCTAATATAATTGCATATACATACACATTATTAGATTTCTTTAAATTACTCTATACATACGAGCATCAACAAACTGCCACTGCTTGAAATGAGGTTTTAAACTCGTCAAGAACTCTCTGGCAAAACCACTGCTAATAGCATTAACAAACTAAATTAATTGCTAACTAAACCACTGAGATTCTAAGAACGAGATTGCCTCAAAATGTTGGCATTTCTTGACCAAACTTAGTCAAATTATATGCAACTACTTTAACATCATCTGTAATATTACCTACGTAGCGCGAAAACAGTTTTACTTATACTAAACTCAACGAGATTTACCACTAAACACCGAATCACTTTTCAAGTTATCGACGCATGTTTCGTAAACCATATTAGCATCATCAGGAGTTGATTTAATCTCCTGAGGAAGTAAAACTTTTTCAAAAAGTTTTACTTATAGTTTACTTTAATAAAAATAAACTAAAAAAACAAAGGATAATTTTTTAGTGTGTCCGAGCTTCCGATAGGGGTCGCTGTCAAACGAACTGTGAGCTTGCACGCCTGTAGTGTCAAATTTATTCAGTATAACCTGATAAATCATCCAGGAACGTTTAACATCAGAGCAACGCTTGCAAATTGTCGAAATATATTCTCAAATCAGCGAATTATCGACAAATTCCAAACGCGTTTCAAACTATTCGATATTAAAATAAAAACAATACAAAAAACTGTGCGTTCCGAAGAAAATATCGTGGCTGTTGCTGGTAGTTGATGAAGATCCCGTAATGCATCGCCGTTCGAAGGAAGTTGGGCTTTATCATTCGACTACGTGGGAAATTTGATCTGGAGGAGATGTGGTTATAACAGGACGACTTCACATGTCATACAGCCAACGCAACAATGGATTTATTGAGGGAACGATTCGATAAGAAAATTTTATGCCTTAGAAATGTTTCAAGGCCATGTGATTTAACGCCTGTTGATTATTTTCTTTGGGATTATGTTAAATCCCATGCCGATAAAACGCCTTGAAAGCCAACATAACTCGGACAATTCATGCCATTGAATGTTATTCCATATAAAATAGACCGTGCATAAAAATAATGACAGGAATATAAACAAACAGCTATTATGTTACACAATATTAAAATACATTTTTAACAGAGATATTTACCAGGTCAAAAGTATAAAATGATTTTTATCGATGTTGAAACTACGTTTTTTTTTGTCTGCAACAATTGTTTATTTTCATTTTTTTCTGATATTTGAATTTTATTTTGTTTTCAAACCTGTATTGTTTTCATTCATGTATTTTCAATTTAATAATTTACCATGACCAGAATATAACGAATTAGGATTGTCATTACCTGATTCTTAACAGGAACCTCAGAATCAATTTCAATTACAGATTCCCTTTTGTCGATAAGACTAACAACGTTTCACTACAGTAAATGTAACGTTGATTTCTTGGAGGTCTTTCCAGTTTGTCTTTTAATTTGGCTATCAAAATCCAATTTTTTTCCCAACTGATTGAACTCATGACATGTAGGACATGGAACAGAGGAAACCGTGTATGACAGGCAAAACCAAGAGGGCAGAATAAGAGAACATTCTACTCAGTACATGGGAAAAGATCCAATAAAGAAATACGGATAAAAATAGATCGTAGATGTTGAAATACATGCCTGAAATGGAGTTGGGTAGACCATTTTGTTCTGACAAAACGGTGAACCTAAAACATCGAACCTATCACACAAAAGAAACATGAAAAGACCTCATAAACGCTAAACTCAAAGAAATTTACCACTAAACACCAAACAACTTTTTTTGAACTTCTCGACCCACGTTTCGCTAACCATGTTAGCATCATCCGGATACAAATTTCCTTCCGAGAAGTTAAAAAAAAATATTTGGTGTTTAGTGCTAAATTTCTTCGAGTTTAGTGTTTCACACCAAAAGTTCCAACAGAAAAATTGATCTCATAAACGCTGTTAAACTATATTAAAGATGTTGAGGGAAAACTTTGGGATCGGGGGAGTCCTATAACTAGGAGTGAAATAAAGAAGAAGAAAAATTCACAGCGAACACAGTTACATTCAGCATATTTGCCTTTTTTGGCAAATATCGAAAAAAAATTAAAATATTTTTAATATAATGATATTATGTAAAGTCAGCTATACTTTTCAATTTAATTTTTCATTTGGGTAATCAATAACCATTGAAACTAAATTTTGTTCTTCCATATTTACATTATATATCCCTGCTCAATCAGTAAACTGCAGCTACAGAACTGAAAAGTAAATATTATTTAATATTGACGAATTGCTAATATAATTTCGAATTAATAATTATGTTAATATTATTCGCTGTGTTGTGTTTGAAAAGACAAAAAAAAACAATCCGTCGTTGTTTGTATAATATGAATTGTTCGCTTTGAGTTATTGTAAGATATGTGTTTGTTTATCAGGAATCGAAAACACAAGATACGCCACTAACAAAATAGTATTTTGTTTTTGATATGTTCCCTTCCCGTACGGAAAGTAATTAATTTAAATTAACAGGTGTAATTAAAATTCAATTATTACCGCATAATTTCTATAGTCACTTTCAGGCCAACAATAAATCTTCAATCGATACAGGATTAATTAATTTCATTTCATGCGGTATAAAACAATTAAAGTCCATTTTATACTATTCAGTTCACCATATATTTCACAATGGGACGTCATTAAAATATACTGAGATCAATTTTTGTTGAAAAACATATACAAACTGATGCCAATATTTTGTAAAGTTTTTCTGTTTTCTGCAATTTAACAGTGTCATTTGAAAATTGTATCTGATAAAGATTTGGCAACTAACAAAATAATTAAATGTCCATTGGTGCAATATCAGGAGTAGAAGTTGGAAATAATTACACATCACAATCGATATTCCATAATTTCCCGCCGCCGAGACAGTTAGCGTGCGCGTGAGAGAGAGAAAGAGAGAGATAAAAAACTATAGGAAGAGATAGAGTTAGAAATAGAGGTACATAGATAGTACATTCAGGTTTATTTGTAAGCCAAATGGATCGCCAGCCCTTTGCAGTTCTTGTATGTGTCTTTGCAACTCCTCTGGGTCTTGTGAAAGGAGAACGATATCATCTGCAAATTTAAGATGGTTTAAGTTTGAACCATTGATCTTTACGCCATCCTGTTCCCAATCCAGTTTACGGAATACTTCTGCGAGGCAGGGCGAGAAAAGAATGGGCGATATTGCTTCACCCTGCCGTACACCTCGATCTACATTAATTCCCACTTCAAGATCATCAAGGTGAATTGTGGCTATAGCTCCATCATATATCGATCCTAATAGGTTTACTTATGCTTTATCTACCCTTTGGATAAGCAGTGCATCAATTATTCCATGTTTTGAGATGGAGTTGAATGTTATTTCGTAGTCGACAAAAGCCAAGCACAGTTGCATGGTGTATTCGTGGCCTAGAGAGATAAAGATATTATACCCCTACACACACGCACACACACAAAGCGATTTCAGTTCTATGAATGAATGAAATCTTGAAATTCGTCACCCTAGACTATATCTTTGGGTACTGTGATCATAAATTTCCCTATTTTTCAGTGGTATTTTTTATAATGTGATCCTAACTAATCATGCTATTAATCGCAGTCACAAATCAAACAATGAACGTTGTTAATTTAATAAAAAAGTTTCATTTAGTCGCGGCTTAAAAAATTATGTCAACTTTGACGCTGCATCTTTTAAAAACAATGTATTACGCTACCATGAGCAAGTTATTTCAAAATACGGCCCGTTTAGTTAAGATTTCAAAATGGTACAACAATTCGCACATTTGAAAGAACTCATACATGATCAAAAATACTTTTGTGTCGTCAAAGATCGATATGTAAATAAGATGGACAGATGTGATAGAGTGAGATAGACAGTGACACTGTTCGATGATGAATTAGAGAGAGTCATATTGACATTCAATTTAAGATGACCCATTTAGTGGAGATTTCAAAATTATATGGCATTTTTCTTTCCACAAAAATATTATTGCCTTTTTTTGCAAAAGAACCTTATTTCAAAAAAAATCAACCCAAGGCAATGTGTGTGAGTCAATGTTGAACCAGGGAGTCCAGTTGGACTCTTCACACGAAACGGACAACACTTAAAAATGCCATATGAGATTTTGGCAAAACATCGTAAATCTTCACAGAATCAACGGTTCGACACCTGAAATGATTTAGGAACATTATCTACCATCCGTGAAAATATTAGATGTAATATATATATATATATATATATATATATATATATATATATATATATATATATATATATATATATATATATATATATATATATATATATATATATATATATATATATATAATATATTATTATTATTCACGTATGGGCCCTGGTGGACCACGCGAAGTACAATTAGAGGCGTTTGTTGTTGTTAGCCTTCCTTTGAGCCCATACTAATTTCATTCTTTCGCTATGAGCTTTTTTCCTTTCGTCAGACCAAGTTGTTCCAGTCTTCCTACATTTTTCTCTCTGGCCAACCTTCCAAACGTTAACCTTGTGTCTGAAACAGCCTCTATCCTGAATTTCACTTTGTGTAATATTTGCTGATCTTAGGTCCTCTTTAATTGCTGCAATCCATTTAATTATTTCTACTTTAGCTCTACTCCTATTTTCATAAAATTCGACTATTTGTCTAGTTAGCCTACCCGGATTCATCCGTTTGATGTGTCCGTAAAACTTAAGTCTTCTTTTTCTCATATCGCTATGTATATCTGTGTATTGTTTGATTTCTTGGTTTTCTCGAAGTCGGTGTGTTGTGCTATTTATTTGTTTGGGGCCTAGGATTTTTGTTATGATTTTTCTTTCCTTCTTTTCAATGTCCTCGATGTCCCTCTTTCTATTCAAAATGAGCGTTTCTGCAGCATATAGACATTCTGGCTTAATAACCGTGTTGTAATGTCTCAGTTTTGTGTTTTTAGATAGGCATTTTTTGTTGTAAATATTTTGTGTAAGTCTCAATGCCGTTTCCATTTTTTGACATCTACCCTTATTGGCCGCTTTTTCCAACCCATATATATATATATATATATATATATATATATATATATATATATATATATATATATATATATATATATATATATATAGCGAGACGCATTAGCTTTAATATTTACCTTACAATTAAAATTCCAGATTCAACTTATAACTATATTAAATTCCTCAGTTATCTCGACACCTACGGGTAAAGGGGATCTTCAGATTTTGATGATGATGATGATTATAAATTCCCTAATTTATTGTCTCAAGTTATTTTAAATAATATCCTATTTGGAAACAACTATACAAAAAGACTAATTATATAAAATGTTTTTTTTTTGACCAGAACAAGCCATCGATCAGCTTAATTTTATTATCTGCATAAGGAAATGGTTGTTGGCTGATTTAATAAAAACTTCTACGCTGGCGCCATCTGTATATTAGGACTATTCATCCATCAATGTTTACAAGCTTACGTCCCAAGGGAAATGTAAATAATTGTGGCTTTTGTTAGCCGAAATTATGTTTACAAAAATTTCTTGTTAAATTCAGTTTTTTTTCTCTTTTAGTAATATTATAATTTTTCTTTCTCTGCGAACGGAAATATCAAAATCGTAAATATTTGAAAAGGCCTTTTTGCAAATAAAACATCCTGATATTTAGGAAATAATTTATACATTATATATTACATCTAATATCCTTATATATGACGTAAATTTTAAAAGAACTTTTAAATATTTTACGATGTTTTACGTTAGACATTCATTGTGTTTCATTTCGCGTATTATAAAAAATTATATATATATATATATATATATATATATATATATATATATATATATATATATATATATATATATATATATATATATACACCATGCCACTGTGCTTGGCTTTTATCGACGACGACTACGAAAAAGCATTTGACTCCATATCAAAGCATGCAATAATGGATACACTGCTCTGCCAAGGGGTGGCACAGGGTGACGCAATATCGCCTATTCTTTTCTCGGCTGGCCTTGAAGAAGTATTCCGTAAACTGGATTGGGGACAGGATGGTGTAAAGATCAATGGTGCAAACTTAAACCATCTTAGATTTGCAGATGATATCGTTTTCCTTTCACAAAATCCAGAGGAGCTGCAAAGACGCATACAAGAACTACAAAGGGCTGGCGAACCATTTGGCTTGAAAATAAACCTGAAAATGAGTCAGGTTATGTTCAATAACTTCACCCAGGAAAGAAGAATTTCAGTTTTAGGAATGGATTTGGAGATTGTAGACAGCTTTATATATCTTGGGTAGAGGATTTCAATGGAGGGGAATACCGCCCGGCAGGTGGAACGGCGTGTTAAATGTGGCTGGCAGGCTCAACATTGTGTTTAAGAGCAGACTCCCACTTTGCCTGAAAAGAAAAGTCTTCGATCAGTGCATTCTACCCGTTATGACATACGGAAGTAAAACCTGGACCCTCACATCGCAATCAATTCAAAAACTTCGGGTAGCACAGAGAGGAATGAAAAGATGTATGCTTGGCATTACATGACGAGACAGAAAGTCTGTGACGTCATTGGAAGAGTAAAACAATTGAAATGGAGATGGGCAGGCCATATAGCGAGGCAATGGGATGACAGATGGACCAAGGCAATCCTGGAGTGAATACCGCTTGATTGCAAACGATGGATTGATGACATCGTTAAGTATATTGGACCAGAGTGGCTGAGGAAAGCCCAGGACCGTGGAAGTTGGAAACATGCTGAAGAGGCCTTCATCCTGTAGTGGATCGACACAGGCAGATGATGATGATGAT
Organism: Cosmopolites sordidus; assembly: GCA_031761425.1. Lineage (NCBI taxonomy): Eukaryota > Metazoa > Arthropoda > Insecta > Coleoptera > Curculionidae > Cosmopolites > Cosmopolites sordidus. The sequence goes on along the minus strand of JARFXV010000457.1, from coordinate 55,410 downwards.
GGGGTGATATATGTAAACCATCTTGCTGGAACCACGTATTCTTCACTCCTGTATTTCCACTTATGACGTTTGATGAATGTAGCCGGTATTCTCTCTTGCCCAGAAACGGCATTTTCAGCGAATTCACTTGAACATCTAGATGAAAATGAGCATTTGCAAATATATGTAGAGCTTTGTTCTCACAAAAGATGATTTCAATATAGAAAACAAAGAAAGATCTGAAAAATCGAAAGTGATCCAACAGTGCAAGCAATATTGAATTTAATTCTAATTGAAAATTTAACACAAATATTCACATAATTTAAATTATTATTTCAAAATAACTAGCATTACTTGTAAACAAGAAAAACTAAAAATAGAGTAAAAATGAGATGAATTATATAATTGCATTTCAATTAACTAAGCTTCTATTGTGGCAAATTAAAATTAGAATTTACCGGGCTCCTGGATATTTCAACAAAAACAATCCCACCCTTATAAAATGTATTTAATTGGTCGTTAAAGCATTCCGCAAATTCAATCATTAACCGAATTTATATTATGTACAGCTCAAAGCATCTTCTATGCAAGATATTTATTACTATCAAATATTTAATGTTGGCATCAAAGGTAATTAAAGCTCCAAAGGTTTGTTTATTAGACTGTTAGTCTCTGATATTAATAAACAATACATTGCGAATAGTTAGTTGGGATCGGTTCACCGTCTAGTTTACCAATTATAACGCTCAAACCTTTATACTATGTTAATCGCAATTAAGAAAGGTATCATTAACGTATAATATTATATTTACTGTAATTTAGTAAACAAATATACAATTAATGATTATATTACCCGGAAAATACTGGAATTCTCGAATATATAAACCTGTTTCCATAAAAAAAGTGGAAATTAACTCCAAACTCTACTAAATGCTTCAAATCATGTTCATTTGCTTCCTTTTCACTACTAGTTCCAGTTTTGTGTATAGTTAGATATCGCATGTAGTCAAATGAGGTAAATAAGGGTGTTGGGGGTGCATAGCGATATTTTTTAGAGAAGAAATCGAAGATATAAATATATTATCTATTGACTTGAGTTGTGCAGTGGATTTGCAAGTACCACTGAACTCCTTAATAAATCTATTAGGCACATAACTATTATTTAAAAAAGTTTCAACTTTTTTTAGATGTTTTTCTGTAGCCCTTTTCTTCCTCAATGTTCTTTAGACCATCAGGAAATGTCATTTCATCAACATTTGGGTGACATGTTCAATACTATTATACAGAGAAAGCAAAGATTTACCAAATTATATTTTGGTGAAGAGTACCCTCATGTGGATATTGTACCCTCATGTGGATTAAGTTAATAAAAAGACGAAAAAAATAGAGGAATTAATTGAATTTCCATTTCCTTTAATCTATAGGCATATATTTGCCAGTAAACTGCACAGAACACTCAATGTGATATTGAATCATCTCCTGATGATGCTAACATGGTAAACGAAACGTGGATCGAGAAATTATAAACAAGTTATTTGGTAAACTTGAAGAGATTTACTACTAAACACCAAAACACTTTTTTGAACTGCTCGACGCACGTTTCGCTAACCATGTTAGCATCATCAGGAGATGATTTAATCTCAGATTAACTCATCTCCTGATGATGCTTTAATCTTAGATTTAATCTCAGATTAAATCATCTCCTGATAATGCTTTAATCTCAGATTAAATCATCTCCTGATGATGCTAACATGGTTAGCGAAACGTGCGTCGAGCAGTTCAAAAAAGTGTTTTGGTGTTTAGTGGTAAATATCTTGAAGTTTAGTGTTTCACACCAAAGGTTCCAATAGAAGAATTGAAGTTATTTGGTGTTTAGTAACAAATCTCTTTGAGTTTTAATTAATTAAATGAAAACTCAATTAAACCCCCTGTATAAATCTTGCCTTTATTTACAAATTCTAATATTAATTATATTAATTGGAGTAATTTTGAACTGTATTATTTTTAAAATGTGAATTTACACTTTTTTGCCTTACCATTTTTCACGTATGGGCCCTGGTGGACCACGCGAAGTACAGTTAGTTTGTTGTTGTTAGCCTTCCTTTGCGTCCATACTAACTTCATTCTTTCGCTATGAGCAATTTTTCCTTTCATCAGACCAAGTTGTTCCAGTCTTCCTACATTTTTCTCTCTGGCCAACCTTCCAAACGTTAACCTTGTGTCTGAAACAGCCTCTATCCTGAATTTCACTTTGTGTAATATTTGGTGATCTTAGGTCCTCTTTAATTGCAACAATCCATTTAATTATTTCTGCTTTAGCTCTACTCCTATTTTCATAAAATTCGACTATTTGTCTAGTTAGCCTACTCGGATTCATCCATTTTATATGTCCGTAAAACTTAAGTTTTCTTTTTCTCGTATCGCTATGTATATCTGTCTATTGTTTGATTTCTTGGTTTTCTCGAAGTCCGTATGTTGTGCTATTTATTTGTTTGAGGCCTAAGATTTTTCTTTCCTTCTTTTCAATGTCCTCGATGTCTCTCTTTCGATTCAAACGTTTCTGCCCCATATAGACATTCTGGTTTAATAACTGTGTTGTAATGTCTCAGGTTTGTGTTTTTAGACATGCTTTTTTTGTTGTAAATATTTTGTGTAAGTCTGAATGCCGTTTCCATTTTTTGACTACCCTTATTGGCCGCTTTCTACCCTTATTGGCCGCTTTTTCCAACCCATTTTCCATGATTATTTCACCCAAATATTTTAATTGAGAGACTCGTCTGATGTTACCATATTTTGTTTTTAGAAATGGTGTTCTTAGTCTGTTGCAGGTCATGTATTGTGTCTTTTCAAAGGAAATTTGGAGTACTACCTTGTCTGCTGTTTCTTTTAGGATTTCAATCTGTTTTTGAGCCGTTAATACATCTTGAGCTAAAATTGCTAGATCGTCAGCAAATGCCAAACAATCAATTTTGATGTTGGTTCTCCCCAGTTTACTTTTTTTCACTCCACTCCTGTATTACTTTTTCTAGAACACAATTAAATAATAGTGGCGAGAGTCCATCCCCTTGTCTCACTCCAGTTTTAATTTCGAAGTGCTCTGAGATGTCACCCCTGAATTTAACTTTTGACTTTGTGTTCATTAATGCTGCTTTAATAATTGCCAGCGTTTTCAGATCTAGTCCTTGTTCTTTCAAGATTTGGAATAAAGGGTCGCGGTCAATAGAATCATATGCTTTTTTGAAATCCACAAATGTACAGACGAGATTTTTATTGTACAGTTTTTGATGTCTTAGGATCAACTTTAGATTCAGGATCTGTTCAGGGCAGGATCTGTCCAGTCGAAAATCTGCTTGATATTCACCAATTTTAGGTTCTAACTGTCCCTGTGCTTTGTCTAGTAGACATTGAGATAGAATCTTGTAGAAGAAATATCCCTCTGTCGTTGTTTACATCGGTTCTATCTCCTTTCTTGTGTAGTGGATGGATTAGAGCATCTTTCCAATCTTTCGGAATCCGTTCAGCTCGCCAAACTTCTTCTAGAATTTTGGTTATTTCCTTGATTGTACCTAGACCAACGGATTTCAAAAGTCCAGCAGTGATTCCATCTTCACCAGAAGCTTGATTTGCCTAATTACTTCATCTTTAATGGGTGGTAATGAATCTGGGTTTGTTTGTTTGTTTGGGTTTAGTGTTGGTAATTTGTTTGAGGGCTCATATGAAATATATATATATATATATATATATATATATATATATATATATATATATATATATATACATATATATATATCTATATATATATATATATATATATATATATATATATCTATATATCTATATATATATATATATATATATATATATATATATATATATATATATATATATATATATATATATATATATCTATATACTCCTGTCTGTACAATTCAGGAATATTCTACGATGTAACAAACCTCAAAGGCTTTTAACCCTTTCAGGTATATAAAAAAGCGCGAGCTTGTTATCTAGTTTAAGATATTACATTCTCTATTGCTTCTGCTTCTTAGAGCAACTGTAATTTATTAACATACAAAAGATGGGATGAACACTCCTGCTTTGCAAATTTTATACAGTGCATTGTTGAATGGAAGTGTCTTGCAAAAGTTTTTTTATTGGATTGGGTAAAAGGAAACTGCGTTTTATAAAAAGAAGTAGAAAAATAATCATTTTTACATCAGGAGATGTAAATGTATAAAGTAAGTAATTTTTCTTAATAAAGTTAAATTTTTCTAGAGTGTGAAACAGAAATACGACAATAAGATGTATACGAATACCCTATCGGTAAGGTCGTTTAACATTCTATTCCCTCTTCGTAAAATGGCTGTGATTTTTTCCCACGAAGAAAATTTTTCATAGAACCGATGGTTCGATAGAAAAGATGATAATCATCAGGAGAATACGGTTCATCATCAGGAGAATACAGTGGGTGAGAGGGTACTTCTCAGCCTAAGTCTTTGATCTTTTTTTGGGTGATTCTGGCACTATAATGTGTTACATTGTTATAATGCAGAATATCATCTTTTCTAGGCTAGTCTAGGACGTTTTAGAATCCAGGCTATGTTTAGACGATCAAGCTGAGAACAATAATACTGGTTTCATTAGGAATTAGATCCTCATAGTGAATAAGTCTTAAATAAAGTAATAGTGAAGTAAAAAGAAATAAAAACTTTTTTAAGGTGAAGACAGGGTATTAACCTGGTATTAACCATTGTTTTTCTTATGTGGATTGCTCTATATAATCCACTTCTCTTCTTTTCATATTCACTTTCCTTCTATTTGCACTTTATTCAACTCTTTCAAATATCTTTGTACTATGGACCATGAAGTTTTAAGCTTTGTGTCTAATTCCTGGACGATTGAATTTTAGCCAACAAGAGATCCTTATCAAAGTCAACAGATTTTTCAGATTTTACACTGTCGAAAAGTTTGAAATTATGAAAAGTGATTTCTAAGTTTCTAAGTTAGGTTTTATATTTCGAATTAGTAAATTAAAAAACAATATAACCTAATCTGGTTTATATGTTGATAAATGAATGAGGTGTTTTTGTAATAGAAATAAAATTGTTCGTTGTAACATTCCTAACATGCACCCGAAATAAATAAAATTAAATTGCAATAATCGGATGTGTATATTGCATATTGGATGTAGTCAATTTGCGACACAATAAATATTTAGATACCACTTAAAAATGAATAAAATAACCATCGAACTGAAATTCGTGTGTATCAGGAAAAAGCCGAACACGCAGAGGGAAATTAAAGCTTTTTATATCAATTTTAATTCCAAACTTTACGACAAACAAAATGGTATTTTGTTATTCATTAAAAATTTATATTAGTATAGAAGAGGACTCTCAATTATTTCTTGTGAAGTGTGTTTATTTTTCTTTGAAATTGTTTATTATATTGGAAATAGTGGTAACTGTGATATTATTTTAATAAAATTTGAAATACACGGCTAACACGGCGGTTCTCCAAAATTTCATTTGGCAATTTCAAGTCTGTAGACAGCTTCAAACTGAGATTGTGATTCTTTTCAGTCCTTAATTGCCTTCTCTCTCAGATTCTCCATGAATTTTTCTCTCCATCGCTTGGTCTTCCTTACCTTCTTTCACCTTCTGGTCTTCCTCATGCAATCTTCTTCACCACTTTATCTAGCTCTCTCTTATCTAGTTCTCTCTATCTAGCCCAGCCACTGCAGTCTTCTCAATTTTACTATCTCCGAAAATATCATAAATCTCCTCATTTGTTCTTCTCATATACCAACCATCGACCTTTTTTCCTCCAGTTATGCTTCTGATTATTATACGTTCCCATATTAACAGTTTCTGGTCTTTTTTATTGTTAAGTACTCATGTCTCACATTATACAATCTTAATTTGGTATTTCTGGATATAAATTTTGATCTAATCAGATGGTTCAAGGCTCCTGCACATTTATTAGCTTTGATCAATCTTAGATCCATATCCTCTTCTTCACGCTTGTTTGTTATCCTTACGCCTAAGTAGACAAATTCTTCCACCCTTTCAAAAGTCATTGTTCCTAGCTCTGTATCCACTTTCAGTTTCGAAATATTTTCTTGTGAACCTTCTACTATCGTTAGTTTGCTTTCCTTTTGATTGATTTATAAAACAAAATTGTATGTTTCCTTCATTAGACTTTTTGGAATTTCTTTCAATTCATCCTTACTTCTCGCAATTATTGCTATATCGTCCACATAACCCACTCTTTGTGTGTCCTTTTCTATTCGGCTCTCTACTTCTACTAATCAGCTCTCTACTAATCTCTTCTACTTCTCTATACAACGGACGAATATTGGAGGTGGAACGATGCATTAAACGTGGCTGGCAGGCTCAACATAGTGTTTAAGAACAAACTACCACATTGTCTGAAAAGAAAAGTCTATGTTCAGTGTGTCCTGCCAGTTATGGCATATGGAAGAGAAACCTAGACAATTACATTGCAGTGAATTCAAAAACTTCGGGTAGCACAGAGTGGAATGGAAAGATGAATGCTTGGCATTACTGGATGGGATAGAAAGATCTGCACATGGATCACGGAACAAACGAAAGTGAATGGTATCATTGGAAGAATGAATGAAATGAAATGGAGGTGAAGAGGCCATGTAGCGAGGTGATGGGACGAAATATGTACCAGTATGAACCTGGACTGGATACCGCTTAACCGCAAACGTCCACGGGGAACCGAAAACACAATGGATTGATGAGATCATAAAGTATATTCGACCCGAATGGCAGAGGAAAGCTCAGGACCGCGAGAGTTGGAAACATGCCGAAAAGGCCTTGATCCTGCAGTGGACGACACGAGCTAATGATGATGATGATTTTATATATATATATATATATATATATATATATATATATATATATATATATATATATATATATATATATTGGAAAAGTTTACTAGGTTTTAAACATATTGTAAATGTATGTGAGTAACGTCCATATTACATAGAATTATTACTTATTTTTACTTTTTTTCTTTTCCGTTGAAACCCCAATAAAATTATCGCCTCTTCTATCAATATTTAACGCGTAGATAGATATGTTAGACCTGAATGTTTCGTGAGAAAATCTTTATTTCCATTACAGATGAAAATATTGTTCCTGAATTTTATAATATGAGTTTTTTTAAATGTAAATCAATTGGTTTATAATGTGTGTTTAAACAAGATCTGTAAGATAAAGATAAGATAAATTAAACAAAGGCTGTCTCGGTTTTTGCTATAGACCGTGAATTTTCTGCCTAAAATCCACACCAAGTAGTGACTCATTCTGCGTGCATTTACTTTTCTTGGATCTATCATGGTATTTTCCATCCTCAATTAATGCAGTTTCGCTTTCTGATTTTCCCATATGATCTACTGCTGTCAGCACCAAGAAAAGAACGAGCCAAGTTCCTGAGCAGGCTTGCGCATTCGAAATGCAAATTTCTCAAGATTATAGATGTCAACTGTCATTTTTATTTGATAGAAGATTAATAATTAGATAGTTCGTAGTATCAGTCACAACATACAAAAACTATATAAAATATAATTGGATGTAAAATGGGGGAAAGTCGCCGAATTTGGACCACCACTCTATCTAGGTCGGATAGCACATATATGTCCAAATGTGGGAAGTATATTGAACATTAGCGTAAACCACGTTGCTGTAAAAAATAGTAATGCAGTAGATTTTTGGACAGTGGAAACAGAGGAGAATTAGTGTTTTAATAGATGTGAGCTAAATAATTTAACAAACTACTAAACACTTTTGGTCATTGTTATAGTAAGTAACAACAAATTGTATTACATATTTTAAAAGCAAATTTATTCAGGTACAAATTAGTATAATTTTATTAGCACAAGTTAAAAGTAAGGTTATGGTGTATATTTTGGTATTATGAGTCAAGTTGCTTAGACCGTACGCAGCTGGAGAGAACAAGAATTTTGATAATATATATATATATATATATATATATATATATATATATATATATATATATATATATATATATATATATATATATATTCCAAAAGATAATTTCTAACATAAACAACTGTCAAGTCAAGACACAGTCATACCAACTTAAAAAACAAATGGTTATATGGATGCGTAAAAAAATTACCTTACTTCTTGTTTATATTTGTAAATTATGAAAAAACTAAACACGCAAGAGGGAATTAAATTTTTTCATATCAATTTTAATTCTAAGCTTTATGACAAACAAAACGGTGTTTTATTATACGATAAAAACTTATTTTGGTATAGGCAAGCGCTCTCAACTATATCTTTTGAAGTGTGTTTAATTTCAAATATTGTACCATGCAAGCTAAAATGTTTGTTATATTGAGAATAGTGGAACCCCCGTTATTATTTCAATAAAATTTTAAACACTCGAATATTAGTATTTGTGTTCAAATTTGGAAAGCGAAAGAAATAATCTTCGTACATTATATTTTCCCATTCGTTCTGATTTTAGGAAAAGGAGAAAATAATATTCTGTATTGTATATTTTTAAGAAAACTTGCACTAAACAATCTAGGTATAAACAACACATTTAAATGTACTGCAAACTATATCTCATCCTGCATTCCATTTAGTTCTTACATGTCATAAATAATAACTTGCCAATTTTTTGATGTGATGTATCCTTTAAAGCTTCTATAAATTATTTGCTGTATGCTTGATTTGATCTTTTAATTAATATTTAGCATGTGGAATAATGGCGTAGTGCTTAGAGGTTTGCGTAAAGCTTCATTTGGATATCCGGAGATTTATCACGTCTGCTTTATTATAGTTAACATAGAACGCATATTATGGAGAGCAAGGTAACGGGTCAAATCGCTTCATAATTTTGTTGTTGTTTGAGTCTTTATATTAAGAGTTTATCAAAATTATTTCAACACTAACAACTGCATTATTCTTCCATTCGTCTGAGAAATTCTATTCTACACGACGTTTTTCTAAAATCTCATTTGGAATTTTCAAGGTTTTTGCTTTCTTGATAGAGAATTCAAAGCTGTCTACTAAGATGGAAGAATAATTCTAACATTATCATCATCATCATCGTCAACATCATCCATTGCAGGATGAAGTTCTCTTTAGCATGTTTCTAACTCTCGAGGTACTGAGATGTCCTCTGCTATTCGGCAGGGGTACTTAATGATGTCATAAGTCCATCGTGTTTTTGGTTTTCTTCGTGGACGTGTACTATTAAGCAGTACCCAGTCAGGATTACCTTGGTCCACCTGTCGCCCCATCGCCTTGCTCTTCTAACATACACATATTTGATTATTTCATTCGCGCTTCATCAACAATATTTTCCATAAATAATCTACGATATACGATTTTCTCCTTGCTTCCTTTCATGGTATCTGCTCCGGCTTTTTTTTAAATTTAGGTCCAAAATAATGCCCGACTATGTTTATTTTCGTTATTAGTGCTAAACTGTGTATAAAATTCAAAGTAAAAGATTATTTATAAAAACAGAAAAAATGATCTATAATATACAGACCGTGTATTGTATTCATATCTAAGGAAGTAATTAGTTTCAATTCTGCTTAAATGTATTTTTTTGTGGACGAAAGCAATGAAAGTAAAATCCAAAGTTCGTTTTTTTGTGCCAACACTTGGGTAAATATTAAATAATGTAAAGTTATCCGCATAAAGACGCGTGAGCCAATTTGTTGCCCAACTAATTTGCTGGGTTATATTAAGTATTTATGAGGTTTTTCGAAAATAGTCCGAAAGGTTGGGTCGGCGGCAAATAAAATTCTCTGGAGAATCGCGACATCACGCACAGCACATAACATTGCAGATGCACACGCATAGTTTAGGTTTAATGAGGCCGTAAATGGAAATAAAGGGCGCCATTCCAAAACATTGTCTTCCATTTTGGGATGGTTTCCATTATTTAACTTTGTTTGAAATTCTTAAGGTGTCTCACTTTGTTTTAGTCTTTTTTTTCTGACGTTTCGTTTGAGAAAACTGCATATATTGCATATTGAATTCGGGTCAGTATGAATACGTTACTAATTACGAATAAGTTTCTCTAAAAAATAACCTTAACTACAAACTAAAGGGAAAAATACGCTTTATATACATTTATATTCAAAATACTACATATTCGGACACCGGTAGCCTACTAATAATGTATGCAATCTGTATGGGAAGCAACGCAAGCAAAGATTACGTAAACTGCTGTTTCTGAACACTTATTTATGTATAGGTAGATCATCGGAAATATGCATATCTTATGCATATGCATACCTTATGCAACTATAAAGACAAGTTTAAGTAATGGATTTAATCATATTGAGAAACAAAATAATACAACTATTCAGGATACTTCGTTTTTAAGGTCTCTTTTTTGCAGTCTGGATACATCTTTCTATGTTCTTGCACACCGCGTAGTAAGAACTGTTTTTATATTTTTTTCCTTTATTTGGGTTTCGCCACCATCTAAAACCTAAAATATCAAAAATGCCTGTTCTTATTTAAAGAAAGAATCACTGGGTAAAAACAAAAAACCAAACGGAGACAAATTTCTCAGTGAACGAACAAAATTTTAAAGATATAAAAATGTGATTTTTACAAACTGTTAACGTTTCGGAGGGTACTCTCCCCCCGTTTTCAAAACTAAACTAAAAAATAAATTATATTAATTTATAATATATAAAGTAACGAGTAAAAGTAAATATGTTTTTCTGTATATGTTAACGATACTTGCATTGACAAGAATAGATTTTCATAACAGTGACATACTACCAAAAAAATATATATAGGTAATGTTTACTGTGTGATTGTTTATTGTACTGATTGTGTATTCAAATATTTAAATGTGTTTAATTGTATTCTTTAGAATCGGGAACCATATTGAATTTAAATCTACGGAAGGCGTAGCAATACAGTTATTTTTATTTAAATTAATTATAGCGGTTTCTTTTAATCTTCTGTATTTTGTTACCGATTTTTTAATACCGTTTTGGAATTATTCCAATTGATTTTATGACCCGATTCCCATGCGTGTTGACAAATTCTAGATTTATTAAAATCGCCCTTTCTAAGAAGGTTTTTATGCTCTTTTACTCTAACATCTAATGGTCTAGATGTCCCACCTATTTAGAATTTGCCACATTCGCAGGGAATTTTATAAACCACATTTTTGGTATTTTGTTGTATATTGTTTGGTTTAGTCTTTGTTAATAGAGATCTAAGAGTATTTTTTGTTTTAAATGTCGTTCTTATGTTGTATTTATTTCCTACTCTTTAAACTGTGTCAGAAATACCGCGGATATAAGGAATTGTGAGGTTAATTGTTTGAGAGTTATTATTATTGTTATTAATAATTTGTCTGTTTTGTCTAGTATCAAAATTTTTAAACGATTTATCTATAAAATTTTTTGGGTAATTGTTTTTTATTAAAATGTCTTTTATGTGATTTGTTTCATTTTGTAGTGTGTCACTGTCGGTACAAACAAGTTTTGCTCCGTCATATAAACTTTTAATTACTCTTATTTTGACCGATTTTGAGTTATTTGAAAAGAAATTGAGATACCTATCTATGTTTGTCGGTTTTCTGTAAACTGTAGTTTTTAATGTGTTGTTTTGTTTTAATATTAAACTGTCAAGAAATGGCAATTTATTCTTCTTCTCCATCTCTAAAGTAACCTTAATTGTAGGCTCTCGAGAATTTATATCTTGTAAAAAAATATTTAGATCGTCAATGCTATGTTGCCATATAGCAAAAATATCAACATACCTAAGCCATATTAATGGTTTTTTAAGGGATTTATTTAATATGTCATTCTTGAGTTCCTCCATAAAGATATTACTCATCAAAGGAGAAAGAGAAGAACCCATTGCCATTCCGAAAAAAAAATAAAGGAAAAAAAATATATGAACACGCCACAGTCATTCAGACATTACTAAGAACTGTTTTTGTTCTTCTTCTGCAGTAATCAAACTGTGGAAGTCTTGAATTAGCTTAACTCTTTCAGCTGTATCATTTACTGTTTTTATGCTAGAAACCGTCTTTTTAACTTTCACATAGGCTGAATTTTCTTTCAACGAGGATATGTTTTCTTGTAGGAAACTACTGTCACTTTTTAATGGCGAAAACAAATTTTTGCTATTGATGAAGACAAAATCGCTCAGGGATTTCTCTAAAACAATAGTAATTAAAAATTAGTGCCGCGATTAAATTGATAAATTAATTAAAATAATAGTGAAATTGAATTAACAGATCAAACAAAACTCTCATCATATAATGAAACAGACAGGTCTTCTCTCGATGGAACATATCTCTTCCCAAAATCATATGTACTTTCTCTTTGTAAGTTAGCTACAATATTGACCTTAGTTTGTTCATCAACTGCATCATCAAAGAGTGATTTGACTGACTATTTCCTCTGATAAAAACACATCTGACTGAACTTGCTCAGAGAATCTTGATTCGGCGCCTTCACTGCCAAACTGCATCCAAGCCAAGGCTTTGCATAAACTGGCACAATGAATAAATAAACATCTTGCAGCCCCTGTTTGTCTTTTACGCTTATTTTAAACTGAGACTGCAGCAAACATATTTTCAAAGAGTAAATAGCTTTTATCATTCATCGTGCTTGATGCATTGCGCCAGGAGGTCTGATTTCAATGTTTCTTTCGTTATTCCCTCCCAAGAAAATAATGGATAATTCGATCAGTTTCCGATAATCGTCACGTACGATGGGTTTTCGCAGTTCATGAGTAAAAAAGTCACCAATTAGTTAAGTTTCGTGTCACAAAGATGCTGTTTGACAATGCTATCAATGCTTGTTTCAATAGCATAGATTAATGTTCTTCCAAGGCTCTCTAAACTTATTGAATAGTGGAATATCGGGACTGTTAGTGACTTGCTGGACCTTTGATTCAAACACTCTTTTAAGAACCAATTCATGAACATGATGTCGACAAGCAAAAAGTAACAATTCTCGTTCCAGTTTTTATTGTAAAATTACGCAAACTCCATTCAAGCGCCCTGTATTAGATGCTGTCCTATCACAGCACATTATTTGTACCTTATCACTTAGGTTCGAGTCATACAGTGCATTTGAAACTACTTTGACTTGATCTTTGCTAGAAGAACTCTCCAGTTTAGATACTGCAGTGCAGGCGTTCTTCTTTAGAACTTCTCACATCCAGGATAGGTAATAATTTTACATCTCAATGAACGCTAACTAATTCGGGTACATTATTCTTAAAATCGGCTTAAAATGTGTGTTCGAACGCGTTGAATAGAAGATTTGTTGATTGGGTAGTCGTCGCAACTAAGACCTAGTGCTTCTACTGTAGTCTGAAGTATATAAACAGAATCCCTTACGCTTAGTTGACATCTATCTATAAATGCAACTATAAGATGAAATCTTTCCTTGCTCTTTTCGTAGTATTACAGTTCGTGATGTTGAAGGTAAAGGTTCTTCAGGAGTTTCTTCAGAGCTGGTAGATTCATCTTGATAGGGTATACAGTCACGTAAAGTAAAAGATGACAATAAGCTCTCTGAAGACATTTGCGTGGCTTTCTTTTTTTCTTCGTTTAGTTTTCTCTGTCTCGCTCTTTCTTCTTTCTCAGCTAACTTTTTGTCTACGCCCGCCAAACAACCTGGCCTGGCTCTCTTTGGCTTTTGCAAGAAAATTCTATCGAGGGCATTAGCATGTGCGATATCAAATAAATTATCCAAACCCTTTTGGAAATCCAAAAAGATCTGTAAACACTTGTGTTTTTTGCAGCTCTCGCTAGAATTGATAGAGATCCGCAAGTTTCTTCACGCATTTAGGTTAGGTAGATATTCTAACCTTTTCCCAGAATATAATACACTTCCGAATGATAAGCTGTGCACTTTTTGGGTGATTTACGTCACCAACCAAGAAAATACTTTTTTTTAATACTTCTTAGTTCCACTGATATCTTCAAAACATAAAACAATGCGCGTAATATAATTGCTGGAGGCCTGATCTGCAAAATATATAAAACTTGTTCAAAATTTTCGAAAACAGCGGGATCATTATAATTATTGTAAGCTTAAGTATTTTTTCTTTTACGGTTTTACGAATTTTCGGTAAAATATTATAGTTTAAAATAATATCGACGTAATAAGTAATCAACAAAAGGAAACTTTCTAATGTCCTTTGTCAAATATTTAATTTTGTTTAATTGGAATGAAAAGCGTTATGAGTAGGATTTTAAGTTCCTTTTCTGCGTTAACTTTTCTAATTTTAAAATAATGCAAAGTTACCCGCATAGAGGCGCGTTAGCTAATTTAAAGCTGTCTCATAATTAACTGGAAAAATGAAAGTATCGTTAAAAAAGCAATCTACGAAAAATGAACAAGAAATTTTTAATATTTATGAAAGGCAGTCAAAGGTAGAACATAATTACTAAACAGAATTAGACATCAATCCCTCTTTTAGGTATTTTAATGAGCATTTTGCTCCCATGTGCTATATTATTCTGGTATTTGCGCAGCACCTTTTAAGAATATGAACTTTTTTCATTTTTGTACTGATGTTTTTTGCATGAACATGTTAAAAACTTTACTATTTAAACAAAGCATACATGTTGTAAAAGCATACAGGGTGTAAAAGTATACATGGTGTAAGGGAAATAAATTTAACCTTTAGCTATTGACGTGCTTTTTTCGTAATGCAACTACTGCCTCATATGTCGCTATGTTTAAGTATGAACTGTGATGAAAAATTGGGACAAATGTTTATAATTCCATTATTAAATGTTAGAGTAGGATCTTTAATATATTAAAACATACATAAATGTACGAAATATCAATATTCATTAGTGTTTTATTATCTATATAAATCAAACTAATTTTTTTGACATTTATTGTAAGAGAACAAAACATATAAAACAATCATAAAAATAAACAAAAGCGACACTTCTTTATGCACTTTGATAACAAATAAACTAAAAAACTTAACATAGGAAACTTGAATTTTTTACAAAAAAAAAGTGACAATGTATAAATTATAAATTGTAGGCATACATGTTTTTTACAGGAATAACACTTGTATGTTGTCTTGCGATTCAGTTTTGGAGGGAGGGCAAGAATGACATGTCTTTCTTGTTTTCTCATCATCAGGTTGTGGGTTTATCTGTTTCTAAGCACAAACTCATTCTTAATTCTCGCGACAATCGCATGTTGCACTCGTCTCTGCATGTGCTCTAACACTAATGCGCGTGCTATTTCTTTTACAAACGATCGCCTGTCTTTACTGTTAGGGTGATGAATCTGATATAATAGTTATGCATTGTCACTACTAATATCAAACATGCGGTAAAATATAGCCGTATGCCTACTAGCGTAAATTGCACCCTTTTATGAATTTCATCAACTCCACCTTTGTTGGAGTTATAATATACTATCATTTTTGGTTTACCGGTGCGTTTATCAATTTCTTCAGTGTGATACATAGAAGATGTCAAAATGACGGCCTTAGATTTCTTGGGAACATGAGAAATCAGTGTTATTTGGCTCGTGAAACCATATATTGTTGTACCTTCTACTCTTTGTACCTTACACATCTAAAAATCTCGTCCTGTACCATCTGTGGCAAAAAGATAGTCAACATCTTCATAATTGTACTATACATGAGTATAGATATATACTCCGAGAAAAGCTCGGAGTTCTATTATATAAAGATCTTGTAATTCCCGTCTATTTTCTTTGGCAAATTTGGTAATTTAATAACTTTTTGGTTTTTGGTTTTAGGTTTTTGACCCTTGTAAGGAACCTTTTTCTTTCATATAATGTGAGAAATCTTTTGTTAAATTTAGGAAAGTTATTTCCATTATACCTTCCGGTTAACATTAGTTTTGTTTTTTCCTCAATAAATTTTAAGCGTTTTTCCTCCAGTACGGTACTCCATATTTGGTATATACGGTACTCCATACACCATATATTCTTCTTGATTTTCTGTGGCCTACATATAGTTTCGACATATCATCCATAATTAGGTTGACACCTCAGTTATCCCTGTTATCAATTCTAATGCAATTTTTGTTGTTTTCAAATAGACTCACTATTGCTTGTTGTTAGACGGTTCTCTATATTTCTGTTTTGGAATGGAATGGAATCATAATCATAAACTTTTTTGTATTAATATTATTCACGTATCGGCCCTGGTGGACTACGCGAAGTACAATTAGAGGCGTTTGTTGTTGTTAGCCTTCCTTTGCGCCCATACTAATTTCATTCTTTCGCTATGAGCTTTTTTCCTTTCGCCAGACCAAGTTGTTCCAGTCTTGCTACATTTTTCTCTCTGGCCAACCTTCCAAACGTTAACCTTGTGTCTGAAACAGCCTCTATCCTGAATTTCACTTTGTGTAATATTTGCTGATCTTAGATCCTCTTTAATTGCAGCAATGCATTTAATTATTTCTACTTTAGCTCTACTCCTATTTTCATAAAATTCCACTATTTGTCTTGTTAGTCTACTCGGATTCATTCGTTTTATGTATCCGTAAAACTTAAGTCTTCTTTTTCTCATATCCCTATGTATATCTGTGTATTGTTTGATTTCTTGGTTTTATCGAAGTCGGTATGTTGTGCTATTTATTTGTTTGGGGGCTAGGATTTTTCTTTTCTTCTTTTCAATGTCCTCGATGTCCCTCTTTCTATTGAAAATGAGCGTTTCTGCCCCATATAGACATTCTGGCTTAATAGCTGTGTTGTAATGTCTCAGTTTTGTGTTTTTAGATACGCATTTTTTGTTGTAAATATTTTGTGTAAGTATCAATGACATTTCCATTTTTTGACATCTACCCTTATTGGCCGCTTTTTCCAACACATTTTCCATGATTATTTTACCCAAATATTTGAATTGAGAGACTCGTCTGATGTTACCATATTTTGTTTTTAGAAATGGTGTTCTTAGTCTGTTGCAGGTCATGTATTGTGTCTTTTCAAAGGAAATTTGGAGTCCTACCTTTTCTGCTGTTTCTTTTAGGATTTCAATCTGTTTCTATGCCGTTAATACATCTTGAACTAAAATTGCTAGATCATCAGCAACCGCCAGACAATCAATTTTAATGTTGGTTCTCCCCAGTTTAATGGGCTGGTCAATATTCAAGGCCGACTTTTTTTCACGCCACTCTTGTATTACTTTTTCTAGAACACAGTTAAATAAGAGTGGCGACAGTTCATCCCCTTGTCTCACTCCAGTTTTAATTTCGAAGGGCTCTGAGATGTCACCCATGAATTTAACTTTTGACCTTCTGTTAGTTAATGCTGCTTTAATAATTGCCATCGTTTTCAGATCTAGTCCTTGTTCTTTCAAGATTAAAGGAATAAAGATTCGCGGTCAATAGAATCATATGCTTTTTTGAAATCCACAAATGTACAGACAAGATTTTTATTGTACAGTTTTTGATGTCTTGATCTGTTCAGGGCAGGATCTATCCGGTCGAAAACCTGCTTGATATTCACCAATTTTAGGTTCTAACTGTCCCTGTCCTCTCTGTCTAGTAGACATTGAGATATAATTTTGTAACAAACTGGGAGAAGAGATATCCCTCTATAGTTGTTTACATCCGTTCTATCTCCTTTCTTGTGTAGTGGATGGATTAGAGCATCTTTCCAATCTTCCAGAATCTGTTCGGTTCGCCAAACTTCTTGTAGAATATTGGTTATTTCCTTGATTGTACCTAGACCAGCGGATTTCAAAAGTTCAGCAGTGATTCCATCTTCACCAGAAGCTTTGAGATTTTTAAACCGCTTGATTTGCCTAATTATTTCATCTTCATTCAGTGGTAATGAATCTGGGTTTGTTTGTTTAGAGTTTAGTGTTGGTTCAAACTTTTTTGTTTATAATTTAACTATATAGATGCACGAATAAGCTAGATGGTCAAAGCTTATAATATCTTTTTAAACTAAATATTGACCTTTATTTGATTTTTGGAGCTTTGTTGGGGTGAATTATATAGTGCTAATATTGTATCGTCAGAAAACTGTGTAAATCGTCGCTTTATTTCAGAATATATGTTTATTTTTGAGGATGTGTCGAATGTACAATGAGAGGCAAAAGTACCAAAAATCATAAACTCGTTAATTTCTTTGCTTTACAGAACATAGGAAAAGGAAAGTTAATAAAGATAATGCAGGAAAATAATGTATAATTTTGAAAGAATGAGCAAATTTTACCTCCAATCTAGAATTAAATTAATAATAACAAATATTATGAAAAAAAATTAACTAACTTTTTAAATTTAAAAAAACATTTTTTGTTTAAATTTTTAGAACTACGAACATGAAATTTTTAATAATGCTTAAATATTAATTAAAACCTTTAAATATTATTTATTTTTGATAACTATTAATGATAAATATTTTAAATTTTAAGGAAGTATCGGAGGTATGTCAAAATACTACAATATATTTAAAAATTTGGCAGAATATTTTTGGTTCAATCCTTAAGCCACTGTGAAAATTTCAAATCGATTAACCAAGCCCTTGAAAAGTTATTGCAATTTAAAATTTTCGGAATTTTATAAATATGGTTATAAATATTATTGATTGATTTGTCCGTTACTTTGTGATAGTTCATTTTTTAAAAAGGAATACAACAATTTTTTTCTTTGTTATCTATCACTTTTATTTTTAAACAAAATTTATGTGACTATAGTTTCGTAAAACGTTTTTGTTATAAATATTGTTTCTTCGATTGTACCTCCGATGCATCTTTGAAATACTTGGTGTAATGTACAATTTACAATGTTTATGAATGGCTAAATATATCAACTACTTATAGCATAAAATATTAACGAGAAACTGGACTCATTTTCCAGGAGTTTGATTGTTCAAACAATTCAAACTTTTCTCCTCAAAAAAAAAAAGCGTTCTGAAAGTACTTTTCCCCTTACCTTTTTTTCCGGCAATTTCCCACAGATTAACTAACTTTTATTAAATAACAGTGACTTTATGTAACACGAAAAGATTGTTCCGGAAACACAAAATCACTTATTTCCTGTTGCTGGACGCGTTTCGTTAACCACGTTAACATTAATATAACACAAAGCTCATTCTGCAACTCCTATTTTTCAAGGTGTCTATGTCCGCAATTGTCCGATTTATGTTGGCTTCCAATAATTGCTGAGTTATCGGCATGGACCAAAGATTTAATCTAACAGTGTTAAATCACATAACAGGTACACCCTCAAAATATTTTTTTTACTACATTGTTGCCTCAGTTTTCACTTCTCCAGTCCCCTCAGTTCCTTAGTTGCAACCACATCTCCTCCAGATCAATACCATTCCAATTCGAAATTAAATAATCATTGATCATCGCTCGTAACGATCTCCATTAACCTTAACATGCCTTCAAGCTTGGTTTTTAAAGAAACGCAAACCAATGATGCCTTCGGCGTACAATCAAACACCGTATAGTGCATTTTTCTGGAAATAATGGTAATTGTTGGATGATTTGCGGGTTATTTTCACTCCAAATGCGGCAATTTTGTTTATTAACGTAATCATTTAGCCAAAAATGAGCTTCATAGCTGAACAATATTTTGCGGTTAAATTCTGGATCAAGCTGGATCTTGTAAGGCACCCGATCAAGATCTTTACGTAAAATTTTCGAATTGATGGCGATATTTTTTTGTTTTTTTTGTCTTGTTTTTGTTTTCTCTAACTTCCTCTAATCTTGGCTTAAGTTCTGTATTTTCACGTTTAATTCTTTCGTTTTTTTATTAAGTTATCTACTAAATTATCCAAAAAAATGATTGAATCACAATTCTTACAGAGGAATTTGTTTTCTGGATAAGAGTTAAGTGACTTTATTGACATACAGAAACAAACTCCGAAAAAAAAAATCTTTTTAATAATTTAATTGATTCTTGCTGATAAAAAAAACTTCCGTATGGTCGTGCAAAAAGTAAAAAAAAAAACGACTTACAAGGAAGTTGTTAAACTTTTCTCGTCAAAATGATGTCCAGAGAAAGAAATAAGAACTTTTTTTTCGTCGTATACTATCGTAAATGTAGAAAAGGGGACTGGAACTACGTTCCCTAAAAAATATGTACATCTTTAAATCATATTCGTTATATATTCTACTAACATGATTGCAATAAAACTGCACAATACAGGATTCTTATGTTCTAAAGCTCTTAAGCAAATGAACTTTGGTTTAGTTTTAAGAATTAAAGATTGATATTGAATTAGATCATATTTGCGTGGTATCTCGAAAACTAAACAGAAACTGTATCGTAAATATTTTTGTTTATGTCCCTGGAAACCGATCATAAAACCTAAATAAATGAAATAATTTTCAGCGGCTAATCCCGAACTTTCCACTTAATTTCGTTTTAACTTGCAGACCTTAAATAACACAATTTTAAGTTCGTTTCGAGTTTCCAGGAAGTTTTCTACACATTTTCTCGTCTTTTAAAACATTTGGACGGAACGATTATTTTCTTGTTCATGCCTTATTCGTAAATACAAATTCGTAAATATTTTCGCCGCAATTATGTTTTTGGATGTTACAGTGTTAAAATACTTTGAAAACGTTATCTGGACTGTAATTAAACATGGTATTTTTAGTAATATACAGAACTATGAATACAAAACAGTTCCTGCGAAGGTCACACGGTGCCATTTCTGATGAATATGGTGCGTGGGAGTGTATTTATTTGATTTTTAGTGAAAATTTGACGAATAATTATTATGGTTCCCTATTGCGGCTTTCCTACTAACGCTGAAGTCCTTCGACCACATATAAACATATTTATGACATGGTTTCATCGCCATAAGGTTGTCTTAACATTTTTAATGCACCAGCACAATACAATTCGTTTTTTAGATGATTTTTTTATGCAAAGTCTTTGCTACGATAAATGTATTTATTTAAAAAAATCAATTTTGAAGAAAAAACGAAAAATTGAAGTATGTAGTGTCTTATATTTTTCGTATCAGTCACTTTTGGACAAAGTGTATCAATACAAACAGTGTAAATAATAATATTGAATATATATCCACATCTCACGACAACTTCCCCTACTCCATTAAATATTTTGGACACCTAAAAATCTTTTGGCATTAATCTTCAGGTAGCTGCCGCGTTTCCCGTCATCTAATGATATCCAGATATATGTTACACGTGTTGCATTTCACAAAATTAATTATGTCACTTTAATTAAATCTAAATATCTTATATCTTGCAATAAACGGATATATGTGTGTGTTTACACAGGCATAGTTACAGAAAATTAAATAAAACTGTTTACTCATTTATAACTTTGGGAATGAAATTTAGAAGAAAGTTATATTAATTCTAATTAAAATTGTCTGTTTGAATAACGAATTTGAATATTATTGAAATTGACTACATCATGACCAACGATAAAACAATATTTACCAATTTTACTGCCCTTATGGTAAGATCAAAGAAGGGCAAAGTGGGTTCTGGGAAACTGCTGGAGAGAGGAAGCGATTTTGAGATTGCTATGTCAAACCGGTTTGCTGTGTTATAAGATCCCGAGGATGTGGAACTATTAGTTCAATATGAAGAAATCGCCAACAGTGTGCTTCAAACGGCTGCTTCAATAGCACCAGAAGAAAAACGTCTCAAACAGACAAAAATCTCCAGTGAGACCATTGATTTAATGAAGAAACGGCGGGTAATGAGAAATGCAGGTAGTTCTTTTGGCAGGGTCGAGTACACTGAGTTCTGCAAAACTATAAGAAAACGTATCAGAGAGTACACGCGCCGATTCAACATGTAGCTAGTACAAAAAACCCTGGAAGAAAACAAAGGAATTAATAAGGCTAAACAGAAGCTGAGAAATAAAAGAACGCAAATATATGCCTTAAGGCGTGAAGATAGCACAGCATGCAGGGCGCGTACGCAAATGTTAGAGGTTGTCAGAAAAATTTATTCCCAGTTATATGAAGATCAGAATCAATTAAAGACAACAATATCTACGAAATAACAAATGCCAGATATCCTAGTGGAGGAAGTAATAAATGCTATAGAATGGATGAAAAATGGTAAGACTCCAGGACAGTGTAACTGTCGAAATGCTAAAAGCTGGTGGTCGGACGTTACATAAAACACTGGCAAAATTATACTCAAAATGCCTTAAAGAACAAAAAGTTACTGACTTATAGAAAAATGCAGAAGTAATCCTTTTACATAAAAAAGGAGCACAGGAAGATTTAAAGAACTACCGTCCAATAAGCCTCCTATCAGTAATGTACAAAGTTTTCACTAAGATAATTTCTAAAAGAATATTAAAAAAAAACTGAATGACGCACAACCAAGAGAACAAGCAGGATGGATGGAGTACAATGGATCACATCCATGTTGTACAGCAGGCCATAGAAAGGCACAACGAATACACCATGCCACTGTGCTTGGCTTTTATCGACTACGAAAAAGCATTTGACTCCATCTCAAAGCATGCAATAATGGATGCACTGCTTAGCCAAGGGGTAGATAAAGCATAAGTAAACCTATCAGGATCGATGTATGATGGAGCTACAGCCACAATTCACCTTGATGATCTTGAAGTGGGAATTAATATAGAACGAGGTGTACGGCAGGGTGAAGCAATATCGCCTATTCTTTTCTCGGCTGGTCTTGAAGAAGTATTCCGTAAACTGGATTGGGAACAGGATGGTGTAAAGATCAATGGTGCAATCTTAAACCATCTTAGATTTGCAGATGATATCGTTCTCCTTTCACAAGACCCAGAGGAGCTGCAAAGACGCATACAAGAACTGCAAAGAGCTGGCGAACCTTTTGGCTTAAAAATAAATCTGAAAAAGAGTCAGGTTATGTTTAATAACTTCGTTCAGGACAGAACAATTTCAGTTTTAGGAGGGGATTTGGAGATTGTGGACAGCTTTATATATCTTGGGCAGAGGATTTCAATGAAGGGGAATACCGCCCGGGAGGTGGAACGGCGTGTTAAATGTGGCTGGCAGGCATTTGGCAGGCTCAACATTGTGTTTAAGAGCAGACTCCCACTTTGCCTGAAAAGAAAAGTCTTCGATCAGTCCGTTCTACCCGTTATGATATACGGAAGTGAATCCTGGACACTCACATCGCAATCAATTTAAAAACTTCGGGTAGCACAGAGGGGAATGGAAAGATGTATGCTTGACATTACAAGACGAGACAGAAAGTCCTGCGCATGGATCAGGGAACAAACGAAAGTCTGTGACATCATTGGAAGAGTAAAACAATTGAAATGGAGATGGGCAGGCCGTATAGCGAGAATGAGATGCCAGATGGATCAAGGCAATCCTGGAGTGGATACCGCTTGATCACAAACGTCCGCGAAGAAGTCCGAAAGCACGATGGATTGATGACATCGTTAAGTATATTGGACCAGAGTGGCAGAGGAAAACCCAGGACCGTGAAAGTTGGAAGCATGCTAAAGAGGCCTTCATCCTGCAGTGGATCGACACGGGCTGATGATGATGATGATGATGATGATGATATATATTATTTTATTATTATTCACGTATGGACCCTGGTGGACTACGCGGACTACAGTTAGAGACGTTTGTTGTTGTTAGCGTTCGTTTGCGCCCATACTGATTTCATTCTTTTGTTTCAAGTTGTTCCAGTCTTTCTACATTTTTCTCTCTGGCCAACCTGCCAATAGTCTAAAACAGCCTCTATCCTGAATTTCACTTTGTATAATATTTGCTGATCTTAGGTCCTCTTTAATTGCAGCAATCCATTTAATTATTTCTACTTTAGCTTTACTCCTATTTGCATAAAATTCGACTATTTTTCTTGTTAGCCTACTCGGATTCATCCCTTTTATGTGTCCGTAAAACTTAAGTCTTCTTTTTCTCATATCCCTATGTATATCTGTGTATTGTTTGATTTCTTGGTTTTATCGAAGTCGGTATGTTGTGCTATTTATTTGTTTGGGGGCTATGATTTTTCTTTTCTTCTTTTCAATGTCCTCGATGTCCCTCTTTCTATTCAAAATGAGCGTTTCTGCCCCATATAGACATTCTGGCTTAAAAACTGTGTTGTAATGTCTCAGTTTTCTGTTTTTAGACATGCATTTTTTGTTATAAATATTTTGTGTAAGTCTTAATGCAGTTTCCATTTCTTGACATCTACCCTTATTGGCCGCTTTTTCCAACCCGTTTTCCATGATTATTTCACCCAAATATTTCAATTGAGAGACTCGTCTGAAGTTACCATATTTTGTTTTTAGAAATGGTGTGGTGGTATTCTTAGTCTGTTGCAGGTCATCTATTGTGTCTTTTCAAAGGAAATTTGGAGTCCTACTTTTTCTGCTGTTTCTTTTACGATTTCAATCATCAGCAAACGCCAGACAATCAATTTTGATGTTGGTTCTCCCCGGTTTAATGGACTGGTTATTATTCAGGGCCGACTTTTTTTCACCCCACTCCTGTATTACTTTTTCTAGAACACAGTTAAATAAGAGTGGCGAGAGTCCATATATAATGGCAACTTTTTATCATTTTGTTTCTTTCTTTCACCAGGATCCCATTCCTGGTGAAAGAAGTTTCGTCGATTGATAAAATATATAGCAAACAATTTGGATTTACATGATTTTTAATAAAAAAAACAACATTGTTCATTAGTTTATTTATAGTTAATTCGTTGGGTAATAATCAAGTAATATTTGGCCATTGTGCTTATACAAATATTTGCTTAGAATATTAATTCTTATAATAGTTTTTCGATTGGTGATTTAATAACTTTTAGGAACCCTTAGGTTTTGAACCCCCGTTTTTTTCTTTTTTTTTTAAATGATGTGAGGAATCGTTAGTTAAATTCACGAAGGTACTTTTACACATACATTTGGTGGTACTAATGAAAAACTTATCAGAATGATTCGGACAGAGTAATCTGCCAACCTTATAATCTCTTAGATATATTGAAATAACGCAATCTTACATGTAATAAAGTTATTTATATTATGTTGGTTTCATTTTAGTAAAAAGGTTGAAATTTCTCATGTAGAATTTAATGCGGGAGGAAAAATGAGTGTTATAGGGAACAATATCGATAGAAATATTTACGTGACTGTAATCAGGGTATAAATTTTGCATAATATTTCGAAAAGTATATTTATACACTTATAAATATTAAGCATAATCAGTTATTTCTCGTGCGGCAACTGAAAAATTATTTGTTGCCTTAAGTCATATTAATAACGGGTTTGTCGTTGAGAAAATGACACATACCAAAGAATTATACCCACGGGAGGGCAAATATGCAAATTCAAGACACAGTTCATGCGTTACACAAGAAAATATATATGTTGGTGATAAAGTTTACAATTTAAAATTCTGTGTAGCGTAGATATTTCATCCAAAATGCATACATTAACACTTCGAAATGGTTATACTGTTTATTTTCATTTCTCTTTTCACTTTCTTTGATTTTATCTCACACTAAGTACGTTGGTTTGATTTTATAATATTATTTATCTAAATTGTGTTAGTCCTTAGAATCCTCCTCTCCTTTTCTACCTCTTCTATTTTTTCCTTGTAAACCTGTTTTGGTTTTACGTTTACTATTTTTATTAGTCTTCCTTTGAACGTCCAGTGGATATCTGTGATTATCATCAAATTCGGCTTTATGTGTGAATTTTTCAATATATTTTATTCCTAGTTTTACCTTTTCGTGTCTTGCCTTCTGTTTTCCTCACGAATTTCGCCTCTACAATATTATTTATTTCCTTTTCATAGAATACACAATTCACTTTCCTATGTTATTGTTATATTTGCTCCTTTTTTTTATCACTTCCGTTTTTACCTCTTTTGTGGATTTACCTTTTTACAGAAAAATATCGTTTCTATACCACTATAGACTAGGTCGACTTTTCCTGCCTTATTATTACGAACTTCTTTTTTAAATCTTTCCAGATATTTCAATTCTTCTGCTTAATATATTATATTTTATTGAAATGTCAGAAAAACTGAAGTAGTCCTCATTCAGCTCTCCATTCAGAACGTGTTGGCGCAGCTCTCATGAAGTCAGTCTTATCTCACACATATGCTCGCCTTTTAAACTCCTCATCTATGTTTCGGATAGTCTGGTTTGGAGCCCCACAGTATATATATATATATATATATATATATATATATATATATATATATATATATATATATATATATATATATATATACAAGATTATTATTATATTCAAAATCTAAATCTGCGTTTCTAAAACTGACAAAAATATTTAACGGCTAAAGTTTTAATACTTAAATGAATTTCAACGGAACGGCTGAAGTGGGAAAGTCAATTGAGCTCGAGCCATTCAATAAAGGAAATGTATTCTGTCAAATGGAAGTGTTCCGGCTTGCCCGAAAAACATAAGATAAGATTCTTGAACTTACGCATAGGCGTTACAAAAGTTTAATGGGTTTGCTGCCGTCAAACGCCCATATACTTGCCTATAAAACTTAACGACCTAAAACATTTTCTTTCAACTATAAGTCGTATTTATTGATCTCTGTTTACTCCAAAATACATGCGGATTTAAAAGTTCTAAGGGTTCTAAGAAAACTACATGAAAAATCTGATGATTTATTGATTTTTATTTAACCGAAAAACTACAGAGCGTAAGGAATAGTACTTTAAACAAAAAAAAAGTTTTCTGCAAATTTATTAAATCTACAATCGAAAAAATATTAGAATTAATATTTTAAGCTAATATGTGTAAAAGCATTAATAAAATTAAGTAAAAGCAAATATTAATTGTTCGTTACTTTACGAATAAACTATAAATAAACTAACGAACATTGTTAAAATGTTTTTTTAAATTAAGAATCACTAACAGGTCAGGACCTGGAAATGGAAATGGAAACCTTTTGTTCAAAATAATGTAAATAATCAGTGGAGAGATTCCCGAATGTACTTTCGCTTACTACAGAATTTTCATAAACGTTAATTTAATAATTCTTTTTGAAGATTTTAGCTATGGCTTAGTCTACCCCTCAATGAATATTAAAACGTCAATTATCAATTTATAGTGAAGGATTACTTCGGCAACGCAAACACTACAAAACTGTTATGGTTTCTAAGCCTAAAATTAATAAATAATTCATTCAATGCTTTTAGGATCATTATAACTTTGAGCACAAGCAGCTAAGCCATTTAATTAAGAACAAAAAAAATATATATCGAAGCTATAATAAGCTAATATTGATATCGGATGAAATAAAACAACGTAAGAATATCCGGAGATTTATTATTATTTGAATGTCTAAAAATGCGGCAAATCTGTGTAAAACCTTCTGGGAACTCGAACAAACTTAAAATTGCGTTATTAAAGGTCTCCGAGTTAAACCCAATTAAGTGGAAAGTTCAGAATTTGCCGAGGAAAATGATTTTGTTCATTATATATATTTTTTTGGCTATCGTTTTAAAGCAATGTATTCGTTCTGTTCTCTGAGTTTTATTTCAAAAATTCCGGAAAGGAAGCGAAGCTAAATATTGTATTAGTCTCAGATTTTCGTATTTGAGCATATTTTTACATAATGGATGGTTTCGAAGAGTGTGCCTGATGTTTTTGATTACAAAAATTACAGTTTTTTATGCAATCAAATATTGTCTTTAATGTGAACGCCAAAAGGACCAATCTAGAAATAAATATGAACAAAACAAACACTGTTATGGTTTCTAAGCCTAAAATTAATAAATAATTCATTCAATGCTTTTAGGATCATTATAACTTTGAGCACAAGCAGCTAAGCCATTTAATTAAGAACAAAAAAAATATATATCGAAGCTATAATAAGCTAATATTGATATCGGATGAAATAAAACAACGTAAGAATATCCGGAGATTTATTATTATTTGAATGTCTAAAAATGCGGCAAATCTGTGTAAAACCTTCTGGGAACTCGAACAAACTTAAAATTGCGTTATTAAAGGTCTCCGAGTTAAACCCAATTAAGTGGAAAGTTCAGAATTTGCCGAGGAAAATGATTTTGTTCATTATATATATTTTTTTGGCTATCGTTTTAAAGCAATGTATTCGTTCTGTTCTCTGAGTTTTATTTCAAAAATTCCGGAAAGGAAGCGAAGCTAAATATTGTATTAGTCTCAGATTTTCGTATTTGAGCATATTTTTACATAATGGATGGTTTCGAAGAGTGTGCCTGATGTTTTTGATTACAAAAATTACAGTTTTTTATGCAATTAAATATTGTCTTTAATGTGAAAGCCAAAAGGACCAATCTAGAAATAAATATGAACAAAACAAAGAACCAGTCCAAGAGAACAGAACTGGGGACGGGGGATTAAACTTATTTAAAGGAACACGAAAATTGGGATATATAAAACGCTCATTTGGCCAGTAGTCAGTTATGGCCACGAGAAGAAAACAGAAGGGGTACTCGGGAAAATTTTTGGTGATGTGAATGATGAAATTTGAAGAATCAGTATAACTTCGAACTCAAACAAGTCTGCAAATATCTGGATAATAATAATAATAATAATAATGTCTGGTCGGAATGGACGGACACGAACAACCCACCCATGAATACGGAGCAAAGAGATAGCCTTGGCAAAACGCACCTGGCATGCGTCAGGGCACGTCTGGAGCCGATGCTGGGCATGACAATATGTGGGACGTCAGTGGCAGGGTGCTGAAGAGGCACAAAAAGCTACAGTCCAAATCAATAACGAAGTGGTGAACGCAATTTAGCCACCAAAGCCGAGAGGTTGCTGTTGATACCCGGCGAAGAACAACCAAACGCACTTATATAAAATGGAGTCAAGAAATGAATCGTACGGTGATAAAACATTTCCTCCAAATCAACGAGGAAAAAACTCCACAGTGAACTAGAAAAAATCTACCCACATTTAGAACTATCAGAATAGAACGTATCAGATCGCCTCAGAGCTATTTATGTAAGACAAATTTTAGCTCAGGCCGATATTGACGAAATAAGGAGAGAAGTCAGGCGGTTAATATCACATGAACAGGTTGCTAGTGAAATTCAAAATGAACCAGATATAAACCTACCTACAGAACTACCAACTGAAAAGTTATCATTTTCCGAAAATTAAAGTTATTAAGTTAAAGTTATAAACCTTTATATTCGTTTTGAAGGTCAAAGATTATGTTCCAAAATAACTATACGACAGGAAAAAATCTGATTCGAATAGGTTCTGCAGCCGAATGTAGTAAAGAAATAAGAAACAAATACACACGTATTCGCAGTATACAGGTCACAAAGCAATGCAGATCATTAATATTAACCAACTCTATAAACAGTGATAGCGTATGGGGAATGTTCTCTTACAGATTTCATAAATAAGTTTAAATATCTAATGATATCGACTATATATCACTTCTATCAATATTCCTCGGTTTACTTAATGAAATTCCCCGTGGAATACTCCTATAAATCTGGATTATGCATTTATTTAACAAATGGTCTACTTATTTTCACATGGCGAACAGGATTAGTCGTATTGATCGAATCGACGGTCAAGGCTCATGTATTTTCAAAAATCTACACAATAATCAAATAATTTTTTCAAGATCCTTTTTTTTATATTGCTCCTCTTCGTTTTTTCATACGCAGTTAATCTTCGCTTTGATTATAATATTCGGGATTTCACGACATCTAGGTCGGCATTTTGCAGGAAGAGGCTTGTCTTTGTATAAAAGGGTTTTGCCACCGGATCTTTTATATATGTATAATATAGTTGGATGAGAGAAGCCTGTAATTTATTTTAATTTGTCCCTGAAATGATATGATATCTTTACAGTTCGTTTCCCTAAATAAAATGTTCAATTTAATATATATATATATATATATATATATATATATATATATATATATATATATATATATATATATATATATATATATATATATATACCGACTAGCCAAATACGTCATTCAATTGAATAAAAAGTTTAAGCTTCAAATCGTCCAAGCTTATTCACCAACTATAAGCTATGGTGATGAGGAAATTGATATATTTTATGATGATCGAATAGGAGAGGAATCGAATGCTCGAATAGGAGAAACAAGAACAGGTGAAAGTGCAACTGGCCCATATGGAAGTGATGAGCGGGACAATCGAGGCGACAGATTGATTGATTTTGCGGAAGAACAAGAACAATATATTATGAACTTGTTTTATAAGAAAACAATCAGCAGAAAATGTACTGTCCTTAACCGTTTTAATGTCAGAAGCAACCATAGGTTGGGATAAGGTTAGGATAAACTGTCGAACAGAATGTACAAGAATGGTAAGATCGAAGAAAGGCAAAGTAGATTCTGGGAAGCTGCTTCAGAGGGGCAGCAATTTTGAGATTGCTTTGTCGAACAGGGTTTGATATGTTGCAAGACCCAGAGGAAATGGAAATAACAGAGCAGTATGAAAAAATAATTGACAATGTGCTTGAAACGGCTGCTGCAATAGCACCAGCAGAAAAAAGTTTCAAACAGTCAAAAATCTCCAAAGGGACAATTAATTTAATCAAAAAACGGCGTACAATAAGAAATGCAGGGAGTCTTTTTGGGAGAGTCGAGTACGTTGAACTTTGAAAAACTATAAGAAAACGTATTCGAGAAGAAACGCGTCGTTTCAATATGCAGCTAGTGCAAAAACACTAAAAGAAAACAAGGGAATAAACAAAGCAAAACACCAGCTGAGAAATAAGAAAGAATATAAATAAGAAAGAATACAAATGTATGGATTAATGCAAACTGTTGCAGGGAACGTACGGAAATGTTAAAGAAGATTTTATACCAAGTTATATGAAGATCAGAACCAGTTAAAGAGAGCAAAATCCACGGAAGAGCAAATGCCAGATATCCTAGTGGAGGAAGTAACAAATGCTATAGAATCGATGAAAAATGTCAAGGCTCCAGGAAAGGACAGTGTAGCAGTTGAGATGTTGAAAGCTGGTGGTCGAACTAGACATAAAATACTGGCAAAATTGTACTCAAAATGCCTCAGGGAACAAAAAATACCCAACCTATGGAAAATTATTTTTGTGCTGAAGTGATTCTTCTTCATAAAAAAGGAACAGGAGGATTTGAAAAACTACAACCCAATAAGCCTCCTGTCAGTATTGTATAAGGTTTTCACCAAGATAATATCTAAAATAATACTCAGGACACTGAATGATGCACAACCAAGAGAACAGGTAGGATTCAGAAGTGGATTTAATACAATGGATCATATCCAGGCCATGTCCATTCAACAGGCAATAGAAAGGCAAAATGAATACACCATGCCACTGTGCTTGGCTTTTATTGGCTATAAAAAGGCATTGGACTCAATATCAAAGCAAGCCATTGTGGATGCATTGCTTAACCAAGGGATAGACAGAGCCTATGTAAACCTACTGAGATACATGTATGATGAAGCTACAGCAAGAACTCACATGGATGATCTTGAAGTTAAAATCAATATAGAACGGGGTGTACGACAGGGTGTCTCAATATCCCCTGTTCTTTTCTCAGCCTGCTTTGAAGAGGTATTCCATAATCTGGATTGGGAACAGGATGGAATAAAAATAAATGGTGCATATTTAAACCACCTTAGATTTGCAGAGATGATGTCATAAAACCCGATGAACTAGAAAAACACATACAAGAGCTGCAAAAGGAAGGAGGACCATTTGGCTTGAAAGTAAACCTGAAAAAGAGTCAGGTTATGTTCAACAAATTTACTAAAAATAGAAGAATATCTATTTTAGGAAGCGACTTGGAGGTGGTGGACCACTACATATATCTTGGGCAAAGGATTTCAACGGAACCCGAATGGCAGAGGAAAGCTCAGGACCGCGCGAGTTGGAAGCATGCTGGGGAGGCCTTCATCCTTTTTTTTTTTTGATTTGATGGCGTAATAGTACACAACTCGCGCCATCATACGGTGAATGCTCGTAGCAGTCAGGACTGCCCGTAACATTCTGCCTGCAACTTCGGGTATAGTACCTTCAACATCACAACCAGTGGACAATATACATGGAAATATGTTATACATCTTGCAAAGTGCATAAAAAAGTATTTGGAAAGCGTTAAATGGGACGTCCTACCCCACCCACCGTATTCACCGGACTTAGCCCCTTCGGACTAGATGAAGACCAAAAGTTCTTTTGACGCGGAATCCATTCTTTGACAGAATACTTTGTTATGGAAATAAATGCTCAAATTTTGCGAACAAAATGATATTAACTGATACTCCTATTATAATTTAAGTCAATTTGCCAGGATCAGGATATATTATTTGGCAATTCTGCCCTATGCGCTCAAGCTTATTCTTCGTGAAATTTCCTTCCAAAACATCGAAATAAAGACACAACCCAAAAATTTAGGTTAGCTTGGAGTACTGAAAGAAATTCTGAGATGTGTGTGTAGGGCAACATTTAATCTCTCAGAAAACCGACCATTAAGGAAAATGATGTAGGTCTAACAGGGGGTAACAAAACAAGAGGCAATAAGACAGGACAAGGATAGAGGCGAAGACTGAAGGAGGCCAATGCTCACTAAGGGACTGTAGCACCACAGGAGGAATTCATATTCCATTTATTTATTATATTTAGAAGGGTACACGTGAGACTGGGCAGAACTGGTAATCTCCTGATGAAATGAATTATGAAAAGCTTAACATACGAGTATGTACGTAATATAAAGCTGAGATATATAAAGTGTCTGCAGGAATAATATTTAAATCTCTACCAACACTATAACACATGGTGTTATGTCTTGAATAAAAGGAGGATAAACTTCTGATGAAAAATGAAGTAGATTTATATATTGTCACATTATGACATGATCGTTGCTTTTAGGCAGTTTGATAATTTTATTTAATACAATTCTTTAATAATATTTATTGTACTTTACTTAGATTTTTTAAATGTTGATTTTCCTTATAATAAATATGTTGTTGATATTGTGTAGTGAACATACTGTTCTGGTGTAATAGAGTTTGTAATGGAACTAACACATATTGAAGTTGGAGTCAAGTAACTGGTTATGCAAACATGTATTGATTAATCTAACACGTATTACTAAAATATTTAACCGAACACTGACTGTGCTTAAACTACACCATATCCAAGAGATGATTAATTTCTCTGATACTGGACTTTATATTTACTCATTTATAATGTACAAAGAAACTGTTCCAGACCTCCAGACAATGAGAATAAAAAGATAAACAAAAATTAATGTAATAATTCCAGAATTTTCTAAATGTTTCCATAGTTTGAACAATTTTGGATATTACCTGGATATTTGTTATGATGCATTCGTAAAAAAATCAGGTTTATCTATAGAGAATTAATTCAGATCCCTAGAACAAACTCTTTTTATCAGGGAAAACTTTGGGAGACTCCTTTCCCATTTATATATGGGAAAAGATCATCCAGGCATGTGCGATCATTGCTGGCCATACCCCCCCCCCCCCCTCCCTAGGAGGTTCTACAATACGCAGCTGGCTAAGTTTTTCGACATCGATTATTATACGTTTAGGGTCTCAATTGAGGATTTTGAAGCCATATTCAAAAACAGTTATAAACAGTTTTGGAGATAATGTCGAACTCCGCATTTAAGACTTATCTGGTTTGTCATTTCTTGTATTTTAACTGTCACTATGGCATTCTTGTTTAATGAGTGTTTCTCTGATGCATTGGATACTGTCAAATGTTTTGTAAAAATGTAGAGACTCTCTCTACGAGAGCTTAGGTCTTGTATACATGGGACTTTTCTATCAACAGCTTAATGAATAATACCTTAACTATCAATAACTTAAGGTGGTGAATTGTTCCAGGGCCTGAGCAAATCGCTGCTTGTTCTTTATGCTCGTAGAATGTTTTTTTTTAATCTTGAAGTTTCATCGATTTAATAGTGATTCAAATGCATGATCCAGCTCATTTTGTGGAATAGTCTCTAAGGCACGCGTTTGGATGGTCCGAATGTCTTCAAAAAACACCCTTTCAACTTTGGGAACAAGAAGGAGTCACAAGGGGTTAAATCTGGCGAATACGGTGGGTGGTTGATCAAACTTACTTGGTTTCGGGCCAAAAATTGACGTACAAATAACAATACGTGCCTTGGCGTATTATCATTACCCAAATCCTTGTGAAGAATGAATCGAATCGTATCTTTGCCGATATTCAAAGCCTCTTCCATCATTTTTAGTGAACCATTGCGGCCAAATTGGCGAACTTTTTCGATCATTTCGGGAGTGCGAGCTGAAATTGGTCTCTCGTCAGGTTTATTATGCTCTAGCGACAATCTGCCATTTAAAAAACGTGTATGTCACTGAAAAATATTTGCTTTGCTTAAACAATCATCGACGTGCACTTCCTGTATCAACTGGAATGTTTACGACGCAGTTTTACCGAGTTTTACGTTAAATTTAATAACATCTTTTTGTTCCGTACTTTTATTTGTACATTAAACTTTTTGGCTTGTAAACAAGACATCATAAAATCAACAAATGTCAACCGATTGTGGTAAAATAGGTTTCGTTAAGTCCAGGAACGTTCAACCTTTCAAACGATGTCGCTCGTAAATAAATGGCGTGACTAGTTGCCGAGATATATCTTAAGTAGTTCATAAGGTACATAAATGGGGAATTTTTAACAGACTATTTGTCTCTTATATTTTACGTGGCTGTCCTGTTAGCTCCTTCGTCAACCACCAGAATATCAACAACATCAACAGGGTGCACCACTAATTTTGAAAAAAGACCATTCTACCCTTTTTATAAACAATAGCGCAGGATGTAAGGCTAGCGCACGTCAATTTTTTCTTATTTTTTTGCCATGGTTCACTCATAGAGATATTCGAGGAAAAAAGAGAGCGCATGATATAGAGTCTACACTGAATATTACAACCGGAATACATATAACATTATATATGAAATAATTTAGAAGATTTCATGTTGTAAATTTTAAATAATCCTTAATTAGAAAGTCCTTTTTAGTCTAATTAACTGGCCTAGTAACTAAATGCACAAGTTAAAAATATGAAACTCTCAATATAGCATAAATTATAAAAGTTGTATTAGCAGGAGAAATTGAAACACGCAATATGTAGCACTAACTTGAGAGGCATTACAACACGAATGACCATTACTATGTAAAAAGAACCACCCAGTTTTTCTTTAGATAAAAATGAACAACTTTATTAAAAAAAAAACAACTAATTACGTTAAATTGTTGTTTTTTGACTACCTGCAAATATATTTTGGGTCACCACACGAATATTAAAATAAATTATAAATATTTATACTTACTTGATGTATCTTGTTTGGTTTGACTATTTGTTGTTGACGTAACTGATGATACACAACTTATTTGAGTGGACACTGTTGGTACAGCTTGAACAGCAGCTGTTACTGTCGTATTGGAAGGTTGTTGAGTCATTATCGGTGGAACTGCAAGTAAAGTGTGTTGATTAACAGCTACAGATGTCGGAACCCATGCTGTTTTAAGCTCCTACAAAAGAAAAGCGAATTTATTTTCATTAGTTTACATCCATTATCGGAAATTATATTTTATGATATTAAAATGTACATTAACATATACTAAACTACGTATTTTATTGATATTATAATTAATAGAGCACTAAACTTAATGATATTATAATCCGTTCAAAAAGAATTTAGAAAAATATACCACATATATACGTTGAAATTTTAGGAAATATTTCTATTAAAATTAATAATACTGGTTTATAATAACCAACGTTATATTAATATAATTTTGTTATATTCCAATATCAAATAATGGTAATTTTTAAAAATACCTTATTTTTATTGTTGATATTACCCCATGTAATGTTGTGTTTTTATTTTATACTAAATAGTTCAGTTAAAAATCTTTCACGAGTTTACGTAGAAGAATTAAATTTGTTTAAATTATGTACTTTGTCGAAACTCGACAAGTTTACCACACCAAAAAAATATGACGCTAACTTGAAATCATTTAAACAGCAATGGCACATAATTTAATCATTTAAACAGCAAATTAGATTGCGAACCTACCCTTGTTTCCAGTGCCATATCTTAAAAAAATTATGAGTTATTAACCACCTGGTAACTACTTTTTATGACTTTTGTTGGATGTACAATCTAAATCTTGTGAGTAAAATAATTTGTTACATTTTAAATCTAAATATAGATTTGTTTAGAATATACGCAATTTTAGTTCTCATACAAAACTAAAGCAAACAATCTAGCTTGAGTGAAACACAATTCTGAATTTTTTAATAGTTTTATTTCAATTTGTTTGTTTATGTTAGATGGAACCCTTGAATTAAAATTTTCCATGAGTTTACTTTTGTGTATCAAAACATTTTATTTACTTTAAAGTATTTACAAAAAAGGCAGTAAGAAAATTAAGATATAAAGCTGAAGGGCATGAATGTTAATTTTTATTTTTTTGTTGAATATACACGGTAATTTCGCATGTGAATTTGTTGATTACTAAGATTTAAATACAGGATGTGAGGAAAAGTAAATTTAACTAACAATTCTTCACATAAAAGTCAAAAACTTAGCGAGAAATCGGTCCTGAAGTCGAAGAACAAATTTTACATCTTGTTAAAGAGGATTCTACCAGAACTATAGTCCGTTTCATGATATTTCGTTGCCCTATGGCAATAATTGTCCTAATAAATCTCACTTTGATCTTGCTCTCACTGTTCCTTTGATCTACATTAATAATAAGTGGTTCTATTTTATTAGTATATGGTATATAGGAATCTTGTATTTTAATAACATGTTTAATCGAATTTATCCAACTTTCTTTGGGAATACTGTCTACAACCTTCCGACAACCGTAAACAATTTGGAACCCATCCATCCTCGGAACCAGCATGTAAAATTGTAATTCTTTTTCCCTTGTTAGTTCGAGCTTTGGTTTGCCATTTTCTTGTTGTATCTACCCATCCTTTTGCTGGCGTCTCATGTGTATCGAATTAGGTTTCATCAAGGTAGATAATGGGATGATTTTCTAATCAGTATTTTTTTATAGAATTTGAATAGTCAAACCACCATCGTCTAAATCGTTGTGATCCATTAATATTTGTCATTTATTAATGGTCCGATATGCAAAACCCATTTGCTTTTACCAGAATCACTATGGACTTTTTTTGTTTCGTCACAATATCTTTAACTGTAGACAACGGACTTTTCTTTAATGAATACGTTTCTGCTGCGACTGCATTTAAATTAAGCCCCCTATTCATACACATTTTTAACAATTTTTCTTTAAAATTAGCACTACCGGAGGCACAATCTTGCCAAGAACGCCACATTTTTAGCACGTTTGGAATAACAAAAAATACGATCGAAATTATAGAACTGCACTGTTTAAGAAAATAATATATAATAATAAACCAGGTATAAAATTAATTTTATCTTTTTACCTGTTATTTTATTAGGCCCGGCCCTGTTTACGTTTCTTGCAACTTTGCCGGGTGTCGTTACGGCAGGGGTTGACATTAACTGCCAATAATATGTAAGTGTTTCTTTTTTTTGTAACAAAACAAATAAACTGTATATGGAAACATATGGAAGAGACCAATGCAACAAAAATTGAATTCCGATTGATCGAAATATTCTTATTATAAAAAATTGTTATAAGAAAAATTTCTTATCCC
This sequence comes from Cosmopolites sordidus, assembly GCA_031761425.1. Lineage (NCBI taxonomy): Eukaryota > Metazoa > Arthropoda > Insecta > Coleoptera > Curculionidae > Cosmopolites > Cosmopolites sordidus. The sequence continues at coordinate 17,740 of JARFXV010000457.1, read as the reverse complement.
CTGTGTAAAGAAGGTTTCTCTATTGCTGTAGTTTATGAATGTTGCAATTAAAAATGAAATAATTCATATAAATATATTGCAATTTATTGTTAATTTGTCGGTTTTTTTACGATTGGAAAACCAAATTGAGTAAAAATGTTCAAATAAATTAACGTAAACTTTTTACATGGGGTATTAAGGGCCGACAATTTCTACAGTATTTTAGTTTTTATTTTAATGCAGTTTTTATGTAATGTATTTTCCGATACAGAAACAAAAAAAATTTGGTTTTGTTAATAAAATCTCTTCGTTGGGTAATAAAATTGAAACGATGTAATAAAGTCAGAGCGAAATATTGAAGGGGGTTATATTTTCCATTAGATTTATTTATTTTTTCAATTTACCGTTCAAATTTTATACAACTACGTATTATTATGATTAAGAAGTAAAGTGACTTATATTTTAAAAGTTTACGTGCTTTACGTTTCGAAAAAAACATTTGTTTTTTAAGTTGGCATGACTATCCTTGACATATTCCAGAAATTTCATTCTCTAGTTAAGTTAGAAATTATACCTTTTTTGTAATTGGTAGATGAATAAATAAATAATGAAAAATAGGGAAATGTATGAATTACAGGAAAATGTATATTTTCACATACACATTTATTTGATGCCTTGTGGCTACATTATCTTTTTATTTATTATATTTATTATTATTTATTACGTTCTAAAGCTAAACATAAAGATTTTTTTTCGATATATACATATTTCTGGTAAGTGGGATATAACCTTTGTTTTTTCAATTAGTTTTATTTCATTGTGTGTTGTGTTTTATACAAGAGGGAATACTTGAATTATAATTTTCCAACAGTTTACTTTTGTGTATTAAAACATTTTATTTTCTTTAAAGTATTTACACAAAGGGCAGTGGCGGTTACAGGCCGGCAAGATAATTAAGATGTAGAGCTGAAGGGCATAAACTTTTTATATGTCTTTTATATTATTTCGTTGGATGTACAAAGTAATTTTCGTATGCGAATTTATTAAATTATCAAGATTTAAATATCAACCCTTTTAAAATCACGTTTTTCTAGTTAGCTTTCATGCTTGGTACAAGGAGTGCTTTTAAAATGAAATTATAACGGTTATTGTTCAGGTTTATTACTGTTTTTTATTATAATTAAAAAAGAGATTATCCATAATTTATTTGTGTTTTCACAATTATAAAAATATATTAAAATTAGAAGAGAATAATCGAGAAGGTTTCGTAATAAATACAATCGATAATTTAACAATTTTCCTGAGAAACAGGTGTCCTTTCAAGTGGTTGTGCTCGGTCTGAACGTGAAGTTGAGCAAAATTTGAATAAAATTAAAGATATTTGTTAATTGGTAAATCGCAGTCCGTCTAGCTCCTCCAAACAAGACACTTATGAACAAAACAATAAAATGTACAGTGGTCTAGTTTAATCTAAAACTTACTACCCTCGTTTGGAGGTAATAGAGATTTTTTCATTGTTGATTTCTTCGGCTGCCACACCTGAATATCAACAAGCATCTCCCGAGACCGGTTTCTGGCCTTATAGCCTTCATGAGTCTTCTCTTGAAGAGAAGAAGAGAGAAGTCTTCCTTCGTGTCGACTTCTGAGAGCGACCAAAGAAACAACTAGAATCTGTGATCCTTATTTTGACCTTTTCAGGAAGATAGGGGGGTGTTTCATGCAGGATGCCAACTGCATCTCGCAGTATGCGCACTGCTCACTGTGCCATTGTCACGCATTAAGGCAAACATTTGTGTCCTTTTATTTCTCAGTTTGTGTTTAGCTTTGTTTATTTTCTTGTTTTCTTCCAATGTTTTTTTTGCACGTTTCCTCTTGAATACGTTCTCTTATAGTTTTGCAAAGCTCAACTTACTCGACTCTACCAAAAAGACTCCCTGCATTCTTTATTGTCCATCGTTTCTTTCATTAAATCAATGGGCCCATTGGAGATTTTTGACTGTATTAAACTTTTTTTGTTGGTGCTATTGCAGCAACTGTTTCAAGCACATTGTCGATGATTTTTTCATACTGATCAGTTGTTTCCATCTCCTCCAAGTTTTGCAACACAGCAAAGCAATGTCAACATCGCCGGGCCTCTGCAGCAGCTTCCCAGAATCCACTTTGTCTTTCCTCGAACTTATTATTCTTACCCGTTCTCTTCGACAGTTTATCCTAACCTTTGCTCGTACCATTCTATGGTCACTTCCAACCTTAAAACGATTAAGAACGGTACAAAATATTGTTTTATCGTTTGACATGATGTAGTCAATTTCACTTTTCCATAATCATTTTTTTATGTGTTTTATGTGCTGCTAATTTTTTTCTTATAAAACGAATTCATGATATAATGTTCTTGTTCTTCAGCAAAATCAACCAATTTGTTATCTCTACTGTCCATATGGACTAGTTCCATTCATCAGTTTGCTTTTCCAATTCTGATATTAAAATCACCCATCAGGATTTTATACCTGCTCTTCTCTTTGTCTAGAAGCTGGGCCATATCTTCATAAAATATGGGCCACATCATCATAAATTTTAGTTTTTTTTTTGAAGCTATTTTCAAGCGAATCTAGTTGATGAAAAAGTTTTTTCTAGTTGTGAAGATTGAGGCCTTGGAGTAAATCAACTAGATTTTCTTGCAGTGGGAACCGAAACGTCGATATATATATACACTTTCGCTGATATAAAGCAAAGATTTTTGAACTTTTTCCTAATTTTTTATAGCATTTTATTACTTTTCAAACATATTAGAGGTTACATTTTTATCTAATAGCAAATATTATCCTAAAAACATCTAATTACCTTTGTAATTGATGTGTTTTTGTTAGAAATAGTTCCTTTAGTGAAAAAATACTTGATAATATACCGAACATATCGAAAATTTATCTACCTTTATAACCTATATAAGAGTTTGACAATGCTTGTCAGTCAGTTTAAAATTGTCAGATTTTTTTTTAATTTCGGGTCTCTTTTTTGTGTTTTTTTTTGTAAAGAAATCAAACTAAAAGTTAAAATGATCTGCAGAGTGTTAAACGCAAGTGATTATCATTTGTATTTCATCACGGATCAAGCTATACAAAATATGCTAGCTCATATAGAGACGCTTTTAAATAACCGGTAAGTATCACAACTTTCTCATATAAAATAAACCTTTAAATACCTACTTCCTTTGGAACTTCTATATGTAACGTCTTGTGTATAGTCTGTTGTTAATTTTCCGTATATTTTTTAGAAGAATGATTCAATCATTGGGCGACAATGGGAAACATATAGAGACACGTAAAGAAACCCTATTGAGGGAAATTCACAAGAGAAAGTTTTGGCTCTCTCTTGAAGAATTACATGCAGGATTCCACTATAATGAATTTAGGAAAGAGTTCGTTGAGCGTTGGATGAAAAACTACAATGAGAACGAACAAGACGATCCAAATGTCGAAGAGCCTCTAGCTCGAAGATACAGCTGTATATTTTGAGATATTTTAAAAAATTAGGGGCTGATTATAATACTAAATTCAAAAGTTAATATTTAGGGTCAATTTTGTAAAATTTTATGTGATAATTAAATTAATTTTTGGTATCTCCTAGTTTTTTTTTTGATATGACTGGCTGTTTAAGATATGTCTGGCTATTTTGGAATTAAAATATATCCCACTGATCTTATTAGTCTCTGAATATTTACTGTGCATGTTTGAACTGGAATATAGAAAATATACATTGTTGTAATACTTAAAATACTTGGTTTATCGACATGTTAATTTGTTTAAAAGAGTGTACATTGACATATATTGGACAATACTTTATATATATATCAAAAACTTTGGGTGGCATAGAGGGGAATGGAAAGATGTATGCTTGGCATTACAAGACGAGACAGAAAGTCCTGCGCATGGATCAGGGAACAAACAAAAGTTTGTGACATCATTGGAAGAGTAAGGCAATTGAAATGGAGATGGGCAGGCCATATAGCGAGGCGATGGGACGACAGATGGACGAAGGCAATCTTGGAGTGGATACCGCTTGATCGCAAACGTCCACGAAGAAGACCGAAAGCACGATGGATTGATGACATCGTTAAGTATATTGGACCCGAGTGGCAGAGGAAAGCCCAGGACCGTGAAAGTTGGAAACATGCTGAAGAGGCCTTCATCCTGCAGTGGATCGATACAGGCTGATGATGATGATATATATATATATATATATATATATATATATATATATATATATATATATATATATATATATATATATATATATATATATATATATATCATCATCATCAGCCCGTATCGATATATATATATCGATATATAGTATATATATATATATATATATATATATATATATATATATATATATATATATATATATATATATATATATATATATATATATATATATATATATATATAATTGGACTATGTGAAACCCGAAGAAAGGATGAATAGCTTATGAAACTGGTTTTATCTGGTCACGTACTCTACACTCGGGGTACGGAGAATAAACGATGTGATGGAATTGGATTCCTCATCAATCGAAAGTTGAAGGACAGTGTAACAACATTTGAAAGTATATCTGACTGACTAGCCGAATGCATCATTTAGCTGAGTAAAAAGTTTCTAGGCAAGGAGTAGTGTAAGTACAATATCCCGAATGGGGATTTTAATTCCAAGAATTGGTGAAAATGCTACTGGCCCATATAGAAGTAGTGACCGGGACAGTAGAGGTGACAGATTAGTTGATTTTGCTGAAGGTCAAGAACTTTATATTATGAATTCGTTTTCTAAGACAAAAATCGGCAGTAAATGGACATTGAAAAGTCCATCTGGACTCACAAGTGAAATTGATTACATTATGTCCAACGATAAAATAGTATTTTTCAATTGTACTGTCCTTAACAATTTCGAATAGTACGAGGAAACGTACTATTCGTACCGAATAGTACGATGAAAAGCTAGGATAAACTGTAGAAGTGAGCGTGATAGTATGGTAAGGTCCGAGATAAAGGAAAAGAGGATTCTGGGAAACTACTGGAGAGGGGCAGCGATTTTGAGATTACTTTGTCGAACAGCTTTGCTCAGTTACAAGATCCGGATGAAATTAACCATATAAATATGAAGAAATAACCAACAATATGCCTGGAAAAACTGCTTCAATAGCACCAGAAGAAAAATGTTTCAAACAGACAAAAGTCTCCAGTGAGATCATTGATTTAATGAAAAAAAGACAGATAATGAGGAATAGAAGGAATACTTTTTGCGGGGTCGAATTCGCTAAGCTTTGTAAACGTAAAAGAAAACGTATTAAAGAGGAGACGCGCCGGTTCAACATGCAGCTAGTGCAAAAAACTCTGAAAGGAAACAGGGAAATTAACAAAACTAAACATAAGTTAACAAAAAAAGGGCGTAAATCTATTGCCTTAATGCGTGAGGACGGCACGGTTTGCAGGGCGCGCACGGAAATGTTAGAGATTGTCAGACAATTTTATTCACGGTTATGTCAAGAACAGAATCAGTCAAACAGAACAATATCCACGCAAAAACAAATACTAGATATCCTAGTGGAGGAAGTGACAAAGGCTATAGAATCGATGAAAACTGACAATGCTTCGGGAAAAGAAAAGCAATGCTTCAAAAAAAGAAACACTGGCAAATTATACTCAAAATGCTTATATGAAAAAATGCAAAAGAGATTCTGTTACATACAAAAAGGAGCACAGGAAGATTTAAAGAACTACCATCCAATAAGCTTCCTATCGGTAATGGACAAAGTTTTCACCAATTTAAAAGGATATTAAGAAGACTGAATGACGCACAACAAATGGATCAAGCAGGTGGATTCAGTACAGTTGTCGCAATTACCTTTCGAAGTTCTGATATATATTTATTTATAGAGAAAGAATGTTTTTGAGAAAATTATCAGAACTTCGAAAGGTAATAGCGACAATACTATTTAAAATGTGAGTTTAAAAGGTAAAGGTATGTCCCCTGTGGAGAAACAATAACCTTTTCCAAGCACACTTTTGGCTTAATAGGCTTGCGAATAAACGTAACGGCAGAATTTGGGCCGTTGAAAATCGTCAAGTGATTCAGGAGTGACCTCTTCACTTTCAGAAAATCACTCTTTGGTACGATATTTGGGCTGAAGGTGATAGTAACTTTCTTACGCCCTTGGATTATTTTTGTGAGGTTATGTTACATCACTGGTTTACAGTAACAAAACCCCGAACAATCCTTGACCTTAACAAAATAGTCAAGCCACTATTGAGGATATACCACGTGATGTGTGTGAAAGGGTATTCGAAAATTGCGTCTTCAGAAGACATTTCACCAGGCAAACTCGATGGGAACATTTGAACGACATTATTTGTTCTTTAAGATAAAATATTATAGCAAAATAAAATGGCAATTAAAAAGTACAATATTTTTATTATTACCAGCGAAATTTTTGTAATACTCTAGATTTTTGCGTAAACTATTTTCCAATATACCGCCTGAGCGAAATACATATTTTGGTTTTGTTAATAAAACCTCTTGGCCGTGTAATAAAATTGAAATTACGTAATAAAGTCAAAGCCTAATATTGAGGACAATGGGGGGAAATGTTTCGTTACATTCATTTTTTTCTCCCATTTTGAAATTTAAAATTTTATACAAGTACATAAATCAAATAGATATTAAAAAATAATAAAGAAGAATGCATTAAAATAAAAGATGACATGAAACTGGTGCAAAAACCACTAGGAAAAAAACAAAGGAATAAATAAAGCAAGAGACAAGCGGTAAAACTAGTGGGGTTCTTTTTATCATATGCGAAACACGTCAGGAAATTTTAGATGGTGTTAAAATTTATATGAAGATTAAACCTGATCAAGGATAACAGTACCTACAAAACGGAAACTGACAGTTATTCTGGTATGGACATTAAGTAGTGCTATAAAATTAATAAAACTTAGGAAACCTCCTGGAAAAGACGTTAAAACCCCTGAAATGCTTAAAACTAAAGGTCAGACCTTCGCATTCCAAGTAGAATATATGAAAAACTAGGAAAATAAAGTACAATATATTTGCTTTAGATAATATACAAAGTTTTCATTAATATAATTGCAAAAAGAAAACTATGTACATTATCACATATATAAATAAAATATACAATATGATTAGTGCTAATTTTATTACAAGACACCCTACCATAATAGAATTTTATATAATTGACTATGATGTAATGATTATGACAAAGATCGAAGTAGATTTACAGAAGGATCTTACATCATACAAAAAAATACAACTCTATAAAATGTTTAAAACAAGTTAAATTAGTAGAAAAAGTAACTACATCTAAATCATCATCATCATCATAATCAGCCAAATCTATGTACTTCAAGATGAAGGCCTCTTCAGCATGCTTTCAACTTTTGCGGTCCTAAGTTTTCCTCTGTCACTCGGGTGCAATATACTTAACGATGTCATCAGTCCACCTTGTTTGCGATCAAGCAGTATCCACTCCAGTATTACTTTGTTCTATATGTCGTCCCATCGCCTCACTATATGGCCTGCCCGTCTCCATTTCAATGTCTTTATTTTTCCAATTATGCCCCATACTTTCGTTTGTTCCCTGATCCCTGTACAGTGCTTTCTGTTCCACCTTGTACCAATCATACATCTTTCCATTTCCCTCTGTGCGACCCGAAGTTTATGAATTGATTACTATGTGAGTGTTCAGGTTTCACTCTCGCGAATGCAGAATACGATTGCATGCAGAATACGATTCTGTGGTTGAAATTAACCTCAGCTTAGTTCAATAAGCCCTGTGATTTTTTAAAATCGAAATTTATTTTCAAGCGGCACCCTTTTGACTGGACTAAAAAAGGGCACCTCGTACCACAAGATTAATTTGATCATTTTGGACAATATTTTATATTCAAATTGTAGTAAATGGAATGCAGAATACGATTCTGTGGTTGAGATTAACTTCACCTTAGTTGAATAAGCTCTGCGGTTTTTTAAAATCGAAATTTATTGTCAAGCAGCACCGTTTTGACTGGACTAAAAAAGCGCACCTCGTACTACAAGATTAATTTGAACATTTTGGACAATATTTTATATTCAAATTGTAGAAAATTGAATGCAGAATACGATTCTGTGGCTGAAATTAATCTCACCTTATTTGAGTAAGCCCTGCGATTTTTTAAAATCAAAATGTACTGTCAGGAAGCACCGTTTTAACTGGACTTAAAAAGCCCACCTCGTACCACAAGATTAATTTGATCATTTTGGACAATATTTTATATTCAAATTGTAGTAAATTGAATGCAGAATACGATTCTGTGGTTGAAATTAACCTCACCTTAGTTCAATAAGCCCTGTGATTTTTTAAAATCGAAATTTATTATCTAGAACCACCGTTTCGACTGGACTAAAAAAGCGCACCTCGTACCACAAGATTAATTTGAACATTTTGGGCAATATTTTATATTCAAATTGTACTAAATTGAATGCAGAATACGATTCTGTGGTTCAAATTAACCTCACCTTAGTTGAATAAGCCCTGCGATTTTTTAAAATCGAAATTTATTTTCAAGCGGCACCTTTTTGACTGGACTAAAAAAGGGCACCTCGTACCACAAGATTAATTTGATCATTTTGGACAATATTTTATATTCAAATTGTAGTAAATGGAATGCAGAATACGATTCTGTGGTTGAGATTAACTTCACCTTAGTTGAATAAGCTCTGCGGTTTTTTAAAATCGAAATTTATTGTCAAGCAGTACCGTTTTGACTGGACTAAAAAAGCGCACCTCATACCACAAGATTAATTTGAACATTTTGGACAATATTTTATATTCAAATTGTAGTAAATTGAATGCAGAATACGATTCTGTGGTTGAAATTAACCTCACCTTAGTTCAATAAACCCTGTGATTTTTTAAAATCGAAATTTATTATCTAGAAGCACCGTTTCGACTGGACTAAAAAAGCGCACCTCGTACCACAAGATTAATTTGAACATTTTGGGCAATACTTTATATTCAAATTGTACTAAATTGAATGCAGAATACGATTCTGTGGTTCAAATTAACCTCACCTTAGTTGAATAAGCCCTGCGATTTTGTAAAATCGAAATTTATTTTCAAGCGGCACCGTTTTGACTGGACTAAAAAAGCGCACCTCGTACCACAGGATTAATTTGAACATTTTGGACAATATTTTATATTCAAATTGTACTAAATTGAATGCAGAATACCATTCTGTGGTTGAGATTAACTTCACCTTAGTTGAATAAGCCCTGTGATTTTTTAAAATCGAAATTTATTGTCAAGTGACACCGTTCTGACTGGACTAAAAAAGGACACCTCGTACCACAAGATTAATTTGATTATTTTCGACAATATTTTATATTCAAATTGTGGTAAATGGAATGCAGAATACGATTCTGTGGTTGAGATTAACTTCACCTTAGTTGAATAAGCTCTGCAGTTTTTTAAAATCGAAATTTATTGTCAAGCAGCACCGTTTTGACTGGACTAAAAAAGGGCACCTCGTACCACAAGATTAATTTAATCATTTTGGACAATATTTTATATTCAAATTGTACTAAATTGAATGCAGAATACGATTCTGTGGCTTAAATTAACCTCACCTTAGTTGAATAAGCCCTGCGATTTTTTAAAATCGAAATTTATTGTCAAGCTGCACCGGTTTGGCTGGACTAAAAAAGCGCACCTCGTACCACAGGATTATTTTGAACATTTTGGACAATATTTTATATTCAAATTGTAGTAAATTGAATGCAGAATACGATTCGGTGGCTGAAATTAATCTCACCTTATTTGAGTAAACCCTGCGATTTTTTAAAATCGAAATTTATTGTCAAGCGGCACCGTTTTGACTGGACTAAAAAAGGGCACCTCGTACCACAAGATTAATTTAATCATTTTGGACAATATTTTATATTCAAATTGTACTAAATTGAATGCAGAATACGATTCTGTGGCTTAAATTAACCTCACCTTAGTTGAATAAGCCCTGCGATTTTTTAAAATCGAAATTTATTGTCAAGCTGCACCGGTTTGGCTGGACTTAAGAAGCGCACCTCGTACCACAGGATTAATTTGATCATTTTGGGCAATATTTTATATTCAAATTGTAGTAAATTGAATGCAGAATACGATTCTGTGGTTCAAATTAACCTCACCTTAGTTGAATAAGCCCTGCGATTTTTTAAAATCGAAATTTATTTTCAAGCGGCACCGTTTTGACTGGACTAAAAAAGCGCACCTCGTACCACAGGATTAATTTGAACATTTTGGACAATATTTATATTCAAATTGTAGTAAATTGAATGCAGAATACGATTCTGTGGCTGAAATTAATCTCACCTTATTTGAGTAAGCCCTGCGATTTTTTAAAATCAAAATGTACTGTCAAGAAGCACCGTTTTGACTGGACTAAAAAAGCCCACCTCGTACCACAGGATTAATTTGAACATTTTGGACAATATTTTATATTCAAATTGTAGTAAATTGAATGCAGAATACGATTCTGTGGCTGATATTAACCTCACCTTAGTTCAATAAGCCCTGTGATTTTTTAAAATCCCAATTTATTATCTACAAGCACCGTTTCGACTGGACTAAAAAAGCGCACCTCGTACCACAAGATTAATTTGAATATTTTGGGCAATATTTTATATTCAAATTGTACTAAATTGAATGCAGAATACGATTCTGTGGTTCAAATTAACCTCACCTTAGTTGAATAAGCCCTGCGATTTTTTAAAATCGAAATTTATTTTCAAGCGGCACCGTTTTGACTGGACTAAAAAAGCGCACCTCGTACCACAGGATTAATTTGAACATTTTGGACAATATTTTATATTCAAATTGTAGTAAATTGAATGCAGAATACGATTCGGTGGCTGAAATTAATCACACCTTATTTGAGTAAGCCCTACGAGTTTTTAAAATCAAAATGTATTGCCAGGAAACACCGTTTTAACTGGACTTAAAAAGCGCACCTCGTACCACAGGATTAATTTGAACATTTTGGACAATATTTTATATTCAAATTGTACTAAATAGAATGCAGAATACGATTTTGTGGTTCAAATTAACCTCACCTTAGTTGAATAAGCTCTGAGATTTTTTAAAATCGAAATTTATTTTCAAGCGGCACCGTTCTGACTGGACTAAAAAAGGGCAGCTCGTACCACAAGGTTAATTTGATTATTTTGGACAATATTCTTTATTCAAATTGTAGTAAATTGAATGCAGAATACGATTCTGTGGCTGATATTAACCTCACCTTAGTTCAATAAGCCCTGTGATTTTTTAAAATCCCAATTTATTATCTACAAGCACCGTTTCGACTGGACTAAGAAAGCGCACCTCGTACCACAAGATTAATTTGAACATTTTGGGCAATATTTTATATTCGAATTGTACTAAATTGAATGCAGAATACGATTCTGTGGTTCAAATTAACCTCACCTTGGTTGAATAAGCCCTGCGATTTTTTAAAATCGAAATTTATTTTCAAGCGGCACCGTTTTGACTGGACTAAAAAAGCGCACCTCGTACCACAGGATTAATTTGAACATTTTGGACAATATTTTATATTCAAATTGTAGTAAATTGAATGCAGAATACGATTCGGTGGCTGAAATTAATCTCACCTTATTTGAGTAAGCCCTGCGATTTTTTAAAATCGAAATTTATTGTCAAGCGGCACCGTTTTGACTGGACTAAAAAGGGGCACCTCGTACCACAAGATTAATTTGATCATTTTGGACAATATTTTATATTCAAATTGTAGTAAATTGAATGCAGAATAGGATTCTGTGGCTGAAATTAACCTCACCTTATTTGAGTAAGCCCTGCGATTTTTTAAAATCAACATGTATTGTCAGGAAGCACCGTTTTAACTGGACTTAAGAAGGGCACCTCGTACCACAGGATTAATTTGAACATTTTGGGCAATATTTTATATTCGAATTGTAGTAAATTGAATGCAGAATACGATTCTGTGGCTGAAATTAACCTCACCTTAGTTCAATAAGCCCTGTGATTTTTTAAAATCGAAATTTATTATCTAGAAGCACCGTTTCGACTGGACTAAAAAAGCGCACCTCGTATCACAAGATTAATTTGAACATTTTGGGCAATATTTTATATTCAAATTGTACTAAATTGAATGCAGAATACGATTCTGTGGTTCAAATTAACCTCACCTTAGTTAAATAAGCCCTGCGATTTTTTAAAATCGAAATTTATTTTCAAGCGGCACCGTTTTGACTGGACTAAAAAAGCGCACCTCGTACCACAGGATTAATCTGAACATTTTGGACAATATTTTATATTCAAATTGTAGTAAATTGAATGCAGAATACGATTCGGTGGCTGAAATTAATCACACCTTATTTGAGTAAGCCCTACGAGTTTTTAAAATCAAAATGTATTGCCAGGAAACACCGTTTTAACTGGACTTAAAAAGCGCACCTCGTACCACAGGATTAATTTGAACATTTTGGACAATATTTTATATTCAAATTGTACTAAATAGAATGCAGAATACGATTTTGTGGTTCAAATTAACCTCACCTTAGTTGAATAAGCTCTGAGATTTTTTAAAATCGAAATTTATTTTCAAGCGGCACCGTTCTGACTGGACTAAAAAAGGGCACCTCGTACCACAAGGTTAATTTGATTATTTTGGACAATATTCTATATTCAAATTGTAGTAAATTGAATGCAGAATACGATTCTGTGGTTGAGATTAACTTCACCTTAGTTGAATAAGCCCTGCGGTTTTTTAAAATCGAAATTTATTGTCAAGCAGCACCGTTTTTACTGGACTAAAAAAGCCCACCTCTTACCACAAGATTAATTTGAACATTTTGGGCAATATTTTACATTCAAATTGTAGTAAACTGAATGCAGAATACGATTGTGTGATGGAAATTAGTCTCACCTTAGTTGAATATGCTCTCCGATTTTTTGAAATTGAAATTTATTGTCAGGAAGCACCGTTTTAACTGGACTTAAAAAGCGCACCTCGTACCACAAGATTAATTTGAACTTTTTGGACAATATTTTATATTCAAATTGTAGTAAATTGAATGCAGAATACGATTGTGTGATGGAAATTAGTCTCACCTTAGTTGAATATGCTCTCCGATTTTTTGAAATTGAAATTTATTGTCAGGAAGCACCGTTTTAACTGGACTTAAAAAGCGCACCTCGTACCACAAGATTAATTTGAACTTTTTGGACAATATTTTATATTCAAATTGTAGTAAATTGAATGCAGAATACGATTCTGTGGCTGAAATTAACCTCACCTTATTTGAGTAAGCCCTGCGATTTTTTAAAATCAACATGTATTGTCAGGAAGCCCCGTTTTAACTGGACTAAAAAAGCGCACCTCGTACCACATGATTAATTTGAACATTTTGGACAATATTTATATTCAAATTGTAGTAAATTGAATGCAGAATACGATTCTGTGGCTGAAATTAATCTCACCTTATTTGAGTAAGCCCTGCGATTTTTTAAAATCAAAATGTACTGTCAAGCGGCACCGTTTTGACTGGACTAAAAAAGGGCACCTCGTACCACAAGATTAATTTGATCATTTTGGACAATATTTTATATTCAAATTGTACTAAATTAAATGCAGAATACGATTCTGTGGTTGAAATTAACCTCACCTTAGTTCAATAAGCCCTGTGATTTTTTAAAATCGAAATTTATTATCTAGAAGCACCGTTTCGACTGGACTAAAAAAGCGCACCTCGTACCACAAGATTAATTTGAACATTTTGGGCAATATTTTATATTCAAATTGTACTAAATTGAATGCAGAATACGATTCTGTGGTTCAAATTAACCTCACCTTAGTTGAATAAGCCCTGCGATTTTTTAAAATCGAAATTTATTGTCAAGCGGCACCGTTTTGACTGGACTAAAAAAGGGCACCTCGTACCACAAGATTAATTTGATCATTTTGGACAATATTTTATATTCAAATTGTAGTAAATTGAATGCAGAATACGATTCTGTGGTTCAAATTAACCTCACCTTAGTTGAATAAGCCCTGCGATTTTTTAAAATCGAAATTTATTTTCAAGTGGCACCGTTTTGACTGGACTAAAAAAGCCCACCTCGTACCACAGGATTAATTTGAACATTTTGGACAATACTTTATATTCAAATTGTAGTAAATTGAATGCAGAATACGATTCGGTGGCTGAAATTAATCACACCTTATTTGAGTAAGCCCTACGATTTTTTAAAATCAAAATGTATTGCCAGGAAACACCGTTTTAACTGGGCTTAAAAAGCGCACCTCGTACCACAAGATTAATTTGAACATTTTGGGCAATATTTTATATTCAAATTGTACTAAATTAAATGCAGAATACGATTCTGTGGTTCAAATTAACCTCACCTTAGTTGAACAAGCCCTGCGATTTTTTAAAATCGAAATTTATTGTCAAGCGACACCGTTTTGACTGGACTAAAAAAGGGCACCTCGTACCACAAGATTAATTTGATCATTTTGGACAATATTTTATATTCAAATTGTAGTAAATTGAATGCAGAATACGATTCTGTGTTTGAGATTAACTTCACCTTAGTTGAATAAGCCCTGCGATTTTTTAAAATCGAAATTTATTGTCAAGCGACACCGTTTTGACTGGACTAAATAAGGGCACCTCGTACCACAAGATTAATTTGATCATTTTGGACAATATTTTATATGCAAATTGTAGTAAATTGAATGCAGAATACGATTCTGTGGTTGAAATTAACCTCACCTTAGTTGAATAAGCCCTGCGATTTTTTAAAATCGAAATTTATTGTCAAGCGGCACCGTTTTGACTGGACTAAAAAAGGGCACCTCGTACCACAAGATTAATTTGATGATTTTGGACAATATTTTATATTCAAATTGTAGTAAATTGAATGCAGAATACGATTCTGCGTTTGAGATTAACTTCACCTTAGTTGAATAAGCCCTGCGATTTTTTAAAATCGAAATTTATTGTCAAGCTGCACCGTTTTGACTGGACTAAAAAAGGGCACCTCGTACCACAAGATTAATTTGATCATTTTGGACAATATTTTATATTGAAATTGTGGTAAATTGACTGCAGAATACGATTCTGCGTTTGAGATTAACTTCACCTTAGTTGAATAAGCCCTGCGATTTTTTAAAATCGAAATTTATTGTCAAGCTGCACCGGTTTGGCTGGACTAAAAAAGGGCACCTCGTACCACAAGGTTAATTTGATTATTTTGGACAATATTTTATATTCAAATTGTAGTAAATTGAATGCAGAATACGATTCTGTGGTTGAGATTAACTTCACCTTAGTTGAATAAGCCCTGCGATTTTTTAAAATCGAAATTTATTGTCAAGCTGCACCGTTTTGACTGGACTAAAAAAGGGCACCTCGTACCACAAAATTAATTTGATCATTTTGGACAATATTTTATATTCAAATTGTAGTAAATTGAATGCAGAATACGATTCTGCGTTTGAGATTAACTTCACCTTAGTTGAATAAGGCCTGCGATTTTTTAAAATCGAAATTTATTGTCAAGCTGCACCGTTTTGACTGGACTAAAAAGGGGCACCTCGTACCACAAGATTAATTTGATCATTTTGGACAATATTTTATATTCAAATTGTAGTAAATTGAATGCAGAATACGATTCTGCGTTTGAGATTAACTTCACCTTAGTTGAATAAGGCCTGCGATTTTTTAAATTCGAAATTTATTGTCAAGCTGCACCGTTTTGACTGGACTAAAAAAGGCACCTCGTACCACAATATTAATTTGATCATTTTGGACAATATTTTATATTCAAATTGTAGTAAATTGAATGCAGAATACGATTCAGTGACTGAAATTAACCTCACCTTGGTTCAATAAGCCCTGTGATTTTTTAAAATCGAAATTTATTATCTAGAAGCACCGTTTCGACTGGACTAAAAAAGCGCACCTCGTACCACAAGATTAATTTGAACATTTTGGGCAATATTTTATATTCAAATTGTACTAAATTGAATGCAGAATACGATTCTGTGGTTTAAATTAACCTCACCTTAGTTGAATAAGCCCTGCGATTTTTTAAAATCGAAATTTATTGTCAAGCGGCACCGTTTTGAGTGGACTAAAAAAGCCCACCTCGTACCACAGGATTAATTTGAACATTTTGGACAATACTTTATATTCAAATTGTAGTAAATTGAATGCAGAATACGATTCGGTGGCTGAAATTAATCACACCTTATTTGAGTAAGCCCTACGATTTTTTAAAATCAAAATGTATTGCCAGGAAACACCGTTTTAACTGGGCTTAAAAAGCGCACCTCGTACCACAAGATTAATTTGATCATTTTGGACAATATTTTATATTCAAATTGTACTAAATTAAATGCAGAATACGATTCTGTGGTTGAAATTAACCTCACCTTAGTTCAATAAGCCCTGCGATTTTTTAAAATCGAAATTTATTTTCAAGTGGCACCGTTTTTGACTGGACTAAAAAAGCCCACCTCGTACCACAGGATTAATTTGAACATTTTGGACAATACTTTATATTCAAATTGTAGTAAATTGAATGCAGAATACGATTCGGTGGCTGAAATTAATCACACCTTATTTGAGTAAGCCCTACGATTTTTTAAAATCAAAATGTATTGCCAGGAAACACCGTTTTAACTGGGCTTAAAAAGCGCACCTCGTACCACAAGATTAATTTGATCATTTTGGACAATATTTTATATTCAAATTGTACTAAATTAAATGCAGAATACGATTCTGTGGTTGAAATTAACCTCACCTTAGTTCAATAAGCCCTGTGATTTTTTAAAATCGAAATTTATTATCTAGAAGCACCGTTTCGACTGGACTAAAAAAGCGCACCTCGTACCACAAGATTAATTTGAACATTTTGGGCAATATTTTATATTCAAATTGTACTAAATTGAATGCAGAATACGATTCTGTGGTTTAAATTAACCTCACCTTAGTTGAATAAGCCCTGCGATTTTTTAAAATCGAAATTTATTGTCAAGCGGCACCGTTTTGAGTGGACTAAAAAAGGGCACCTCGTACCACAAGATTAATTTGATCATTTTGGACAATATTTTATATTCAAATTGTAGTAAATTGAATGCAGAATAGGATTCTGTGGCTGAAATTAACCTCACCTTATTTGAGTAAGCCCTGCGATTTTTTAAAATCGAAATTTATTGTCAAGCGACACCGTTTTGACTGGACTAAAAAAGGGCACCTCGTACCACAAGATTAATTTGATCATTTTGGACAATATTTTATATTCAAATTGTAGTAAATTGAATGCAGAATACGATTCTGCGTTTGAGAATAACTTCACCTTAGTTGAATAAGCCCTGCGATTTTTTAAAATCGAAATTTATTGTCAAGCTGCACCGTTTTGACTGGACTAAAAAAGGGCACCTCGTACCACAAGATTAATTTGATCATTTTGGACAATATTTTATATTGAAATTGTAGTAAATTGAATGCAGAATACGATTCTGTGGTTCAAATTAACCTCACCTTAGTTGAATAAGCCCTGCGATTTTTTAAAATCGAAATTTATTGTCAAGCTGCACCGGTTTGGCTGGACTAAAAAAGGGCACCTCGTACCACAAGGTTAATTTGATTATTTTGGACAATATTTTATATTC